>JAUELO010000004.1:1805721-1820798 GCA_032357855.1 Amphibolips quercusostensackenii | reverse complement strand
AGCGTGCACCTCAATTCATCAGTGGATGACACCTCTCTTAATTACAATATAATAATAAAATTTTAATTTGATAATAAATAAACCTATAATTATGCATAAAATATTATGAACATGATGAATATAAAAAATAATATAAATTAAATCATTTTTAAGCAGATTTTAAAATTAGTTAAATTATTGTAAATATCGTATAAATTAAAATTTTATAATTGAACTTGTAAAATTTTATTATAATAATTAATTGTTAAGAATATTTTTAATTATTCTATATAAAAATTAGCAGCATTCTGTATAACCCTGTTTCCATTTTTGATCTAATTAAGGTCATTAGACTAATTATTATATTGCATAATTAATTTTAAAATTATTTTAACCCAATTCAAAAAATATAAAAAATTTAAAAAGTTTTTCTTATCTCATGTAGACTATCTTTTCTAATAAGCTATATCTAATCTAGATAAAATCGAATTTAATAATTTTATTGTCTATAAATATTAAAATGTGACTATACAATTATTTATTATCTAATCACACATAATTTATCACAGGTTTCTAAAAATACACAACATTATTCTATAATACTTTTTGTCTATGCTAATCGTGTTGAAAGCTTGCTATTTTAGTCAAACACCATTTCAGATCCACTTTGCAAAAAAACACCTCTAAAGTTAACGTTAAACATTTGTGTCAAAATTTTCCCTTTCCCTCTTTTCCCCTTTCATTTTCTCCTTCCCCTTTTCGCTTTTCTCTTTCAACCCTTTTATTTCCTCTTTCCCCTTTCGATTTTTCCCCTTTTCCCTTTTTGTCTTATTCCTATTTTCCCCCTTTCCCATCTCCCCTTGCCACCTTTACCCCTTTCTCTTTCTCTTTCACCTTTTCACTTTTCCACTTTACTTTTTTCTCTTTGCCCCTGTTCCTTTTTCCTTCCACTTTTTTGTTGCCCCTTTTACTTTTACTTTTTCCTTTCCACTTTTCCTTTTTCTCTTTTTCCTTCTACCCTTCCTCTTTTCCTCTTTTTTCATTTCCCCATTTCCACTTTCAATTTTTCCTTTCTCTTTTTTATTTCCCTTTTTCCTTTACCCTTTTCCCCTTTTGCGCTTTTGCGCTTTTGCTCCTTCCTCTTTCCACTCCTCACTTTTTTTAAATCCCCTTTCCCCCTAGCTCCTTTTCCCGTTTCCCTTTCCTTTTCCGCTTCTCCTTTTTGCTTTCCTCTTCCCCCCTTTTCCTTTCTTTTTTCCCTTTCCCCCTTTTCCTTTCCTCTTTCCCCTTTCTCCTTTTACTCTTTCTCCTTTTCCCCTTTCTTCTTTTCCATTTCCCCCTTTTCTCTTCTTGTCTTATTTCCATTTTTCCCCTTTCCCATTTTCTCCTGCCCCCTTTCCCCCTTCACTTTCCCCTTTTAACTTTTTCACTTTACTTTTTTCTCTTTGCACCTGTTCCTTTCACCTTCCATTTTTCCCCTTTTTACTTCCCCTTTTTCCTTTTTCCTTTCCACTTTTTTTTTCTATTTTTCCTTTTACCCTCCCTTTTTTCCTCTTTTTTTATTTCCCTCTTTCCTTTATCCTTTTCTCCTTTTGCGCTTTTGCTTCTTTCTTTTTCCACTTATCAATTGTTTCAAATCCCATTTCCCCCTAGCTCCTTTTATCATTTCCCTTTCCTTTTCCGCTTTTCCCTTTTTGCTTCCCCTTTCCCACTTTTCCTTTCCTCTTTCCCCATTCTCCTTTTTCCCTTTCCATTTTTTCTTTTTGCCTTATTTCCCTTTCCCCCTTCTACTTTCTCTTTTTCACTTTTTCACTTTACTTTTTTCCCTTTGCCCCTGTTCCTTTCCCCTTTCACTTTTTTCTTTCCCCTTTTACTTTCCTTTTTTCTTTCTACTTTTTCTTTTCCTCTTTTCCCTTCTACCCTTCTACCCTTCCTCTTTTCCTCTTTTTTCATTTCCCTTCCCCGTTTTTACTTTTCCTTTTTCATTTTCCTCTATTCTTTACCCTTTTCCCGTTTTGCGCTTTTGCTCCTTTCTCTTCCCACTTATCACTTGTTTCAGATCGCCTTTCTTCCTAGCTTCTAAACCCGTTTCCCCTTTCTTTTCTGCTTTTCCTTTTTCGCTTTCCCTTTCCCTCTTTTCCTTGCCCCCTTTTTTTCTCGTTTCTCCTTTACCATTTTTCCTCTTTTCAACTTTCCACTTTCGTCTTTTTCCATTTCCCTTCCTCATTTCCCCTTTGCAATTTCCCCTTTTCCTTGAACCTTTCCCATTTTGTCTTTTCCCTATTTCCTCCTTTCCCTCTTCTCCCTTTTTCCTGTCCAATCCCCCTTTTTACTTTATCCCTTCACCCTTTCCTCTTTGCCCCTTTTTCTTCTCCCTGCTCTTTACCCTGTCCCCTTTTACTCTACTCTCTTCCTTTCACTTTTTCCTTTACC
This sequence comes from Amphibolips quercusostensackenii, assembly GCA_032357855.1. NCBI lineage: Eukaryota > Metazoa > Arthropoda > Insecta > Hymenoptera > Cynipidae > Amphibolips > Amphibolips quercusostensackenii. Next base: position 1,818,386 of record JAUELO010000004.1, on the reverse strand, counting down.
TCTTTTTCCTTCTACCCTTTTATTTTTCCTCTTTTTCCATTTCCCCTTCCCTATTTCCACTTTCCAACTTCCTATTACGCTTTTTCCTTGCCCTCTTTCGTTTACCCTTTTCCCCTTTTGCGCTTTTCCTCCTTTTCCTCTTTACTTTTCACTTTTTCCTTTTCCCTTTATCCTTTTCCCCTTTTCCTTTCTTTTTCCGCTTTTTCCTTTAACCTTTTCCCTTTTTTCTTTTCTCGTTTCCCCTTTCCCGCTTTTCCTTGTTTTTTTGTCTTGCTTTTTCCTTTTTCCCCTTTCCCTCTTTTCTAAAGTGATATAAAAAAAATGAAATAAAGAAATTACAAACTAAATTAAAAAAAAAAATCCAGGAAGTGTTTGCAAAAAGAATATAAGAAAAAAATATTGATCCACATAAATTTTACCCCTTTGGGTGCTCTTTTCTAAAATCTAAATTTTCAACCTTATTTTCTTCTATTTGTCTCCAGTACTTTCAAAATTTACTTTTACGACACCTTTTAGATAAATTGAAAATTTTTCATTTCTGAGAGTAATAAATCTAAAAATCTTCATAAAATAGAAAAATATTGTAAAACCTAAAATTAACAAGCTTTCTAACTACCATTATAATCTCGTATGATTAAAATTACTACTAGAAATTATAATAATAAAATTGCATCGTACTTTATAATTTTTAGGGTGCAAGTTTTCTTTGTCAATGATTTCTACCTTAGTGTTTTTGAGTGCAATAAAATATGTCAATATTATTAAACCTTCTTATAATAATAATTTGTTAACCTAAAGATTATTTTTATATTATAAATCACTAATAACTGTTCAAGGATAAAAATATTTTATGACAAAAATTAACTTTTTTTCTGTATTTTTTCAAGTTCTTTGATACAGCAACGTTAAATAAAATGAATACTAAATTAAAAATTAAATTTATCAGATTTTGTTATTTTTGCTAGTAATTCATTTTTGAAAAAATGTTTTAGTAGAACCACTCCTAAGTTTCCAAAGATACTTAAGGCCATGTAATACATATCCGATGCCTATCTTTAAAAGAATTACACAGAATTGAAAAGGATTCAGAATTATTCCAAAGAATTGGAAAGAATTGAAAAAATTTCAAAAATTTGACAAAAACTAAGAAGAATTTTGCAAAATTAAGAATAAAAATTTCTAGACTTAAAAACAATTTAGAAGAATTTAATAGAATCGGAAAGAATTGAAAAGTTTTTTTAAGGGATTCCAAATAGTTAAAAAGTATTAAGAAGAATATCTTAGAATAAATAAATAGTTGCAAGGGCTTGACAAGAATTAAGAAGAGTTCATCAAAATTAAAAGAAAGATTTTTAAATAATTTAAAGGAATTCAAAAGAATTAAGAAGAGTTCACTAGTATTTAGGAAGATTTAAAAAAATTGAAAAGATTTGAGAAAAAATCAAAAGATTTGGATTAATTTAGAAAAATTCAGAATTTGAAAAATTCAAAGAATTTAAAAATGCCGGAAAGAACTTAAAGGGATTCAAAGGAACTCCAAAATATTCGAAAGAATTAAAAAGAATGTCAAAGAATTTAAGAGAATTGTAAAGATTTTACAAGGATCAAAAAACATTAACAAAAAAAAGATATTGAAACAATTTTTTAAAAAATTTAAAAGATTCAGGAAAAATTGAAAAAAAATTAAAAAGAATTTTTAAAAAATCAAAAAAATTTGAGAAAAATTAGTAAAGTTAAAAAAAATTCAGAAAAATTCAGAAGAGTGAAAAATAATTAAAAACATTTAAATGAACTTAAGAGAATCAGGAAAAATTAAAAAAGATTTAAAGTATTTCAAAGGAATTGAAAAGAATGTTAAAGATGTGACAAAAACTAAAAAATTTTCCGAATTGAAAAAAGATTTAAGACTCAGATATAATTAAAAATAATTTAAAAGAATAGAAAAAAATTTAAAAAGATTTAAAAGGATTCCAAAGAATTAAGAAGAATTCAGAAGAATGTCCAAGAATTTAAAATATTTTACAATATTTAAGAATAATTCATCGAAATTTAAAGAAAAAGTGAAAAATTAAAGGTTTTAAAATAATTTGAAAGTATTTAGAAAAATCAGGTGGAATCGAGAAGGTTTCAGAAGAATTGCAGAATTAAGAAGATTTAAAAACAGTTTTCAAGATTAAAAAAGAATTCAAAAGAATTCAAAAGAGTTAAAAACAATTAGAGACATTTCAAAATAATGGAAAAGAATTTATGAGAATTGAAAACCATTCTAAGGAATCAAAAAGCATTGAGAAGAATGTCAATAAATTTAAACGAATTGAAAAAGTTTGACTAGAATTATAAAAAAATTAATCCTAATTAAAAAAATAAAAGATTTTAAAATAATTTAAAAGAATTCAAAAGAATTATGAAGAATTAGGAAGTATTCAGAAGAATTCCAAAGATTTAAAAAGATTTAAGAAAAATTAAGAAGATTAAAATAAATTAAGAAAAATTAAGAAGAGTTAAAATGAATTGAAAACAATCTAAAGAATTTAATATAATCGGAAAGAATTGAAAAGGATTCAAAAGGATTCTGAAGAATTAGACAGAATGGAGAAAAACGTAAACAAAAATTTTTAAATTGACGAGATTTGAAAAGAATTAAAACGCATTCTTGAAAAAACTAAAAGATTTAAAGTAATGTGACAGAACTTAAACGAATTAGGAAGAATTCACAAAGAAAATGAATCAAAAAAATTTTCTGAAAATTCAACAGATTTAAAAATAGTTCGGAAAAATTCAGAAGAGTAAAAAAAAATTGAATGCAATTCAAGGAATTCGAAAGAATCGGAAGGAATTGAGAAGATTACAAAAAATTCAAAGGAATTGAAGAAGATTAAGAAGAATGTCAAAGAATTTAAAATAATTGCCAAAATTTGACAAGAATGAAGAAGAATTTATAAAAATAAATCAAAGAAATTAAAAAGAATTGAGCAGAATTTCAATGAATTCAAACGTATTGCGAAAATTTTACCAACATTAAAAAAATTCTTTAAAATGAAAAAACAGATATTAAAATAATTTTTAATAATTTCAAAGAATAAGAGAGAATTAGGATGGATTCAGAAGAATTCCAGAAAATTAAAAAGATTTGAGAAAAATTTAAAGGACTAAAATTCAGAAAAATCAGAAAAGTTAAAATGAATAAAAAATAATTTAAATAACTCCCAAGGATCAGCAAGAATTGAAAAGGATCTAAAGAAAATGTAAATTAATCTAAAAATAATTGCAAAAATTTCACAACAATTATATAGAATTATCTAAAAAAATTAAAAGCTTTCTAAATAATTTCTAACAATTCAAAAGAATCGGTAAGAAATTAAAAAATTTCAAAAAAATTTCGCAAAATTAAAATTATTTTCTAAAATATTCAATAGATATAAAAATAATTCGGAAGAATTCAGAAGAGTCAAAAAGAATTCAAAACAATTGAAAAAATTCAAAAAAATCGGAAAGAATTGAGAAAGATTTTAAACAATGACGAAGGAATTGAAAAGAATCGAAAAGGATGGTGAAATTAAGAAGGATTTAAAATACTAACGAGAATTTTAAAAAAAATTAAGAAAAATTCATCAAAAAAATATATATATAGACTTTGAAAATATGCGAAAAAATTCAAATGAATCAGGAAAAACTAAAAAGGATTCAAAATAATTCCAAAGAAGCAAAACGACTTGCCGTGAATTAAGAAGAATTCGTAAACAAAAATTTTCAATTAAAATTATTTGAGAGAATTCAACAGAATCAGGAAAAATTAAGATGAATTGAAAATAATTTCAAAAAATTAAAAATATCGTTTTAAAAATCAAAATATTTGAAAGAATTTGGAAGAACTCAGGAGAGTTAAAAAGAATTAAAAACAATTCTAAGAATTCAAAACAATCGGAAAGAATTAAAAAAGATTCAACATAATTTGAAGGAATTAAAAAGCATTTATAATAATTTTAGGGAACTGACAAGAATTTAAAAGAATTAAAAAAATTAAAGACTTAAAAATATTTGAAAAAATTCAAAAGAAACTAGAAGAAATAAGAAAGATTCAAAAGAAATCCAAAGAATTAAAAGGATTAGATAAGAATTCAAAAGACTTAAATACATTAAGAAAAATTTAAAAAAGTTAGAATAAATTAAAAACAATTGGAAAAATTAAAGAATTTAAAAGAATTGTGAAGACTCAACAAGAATTTAAAAGAATGCGTGAAAAATTTAAAAATGTTTAGAAAATTTAAAAGAATTCAACAGAATCGGGAAGAGTTAGGAAGAATTAAAAAGTATTTTAAAAAATTAAAAATATTTTTTTTTAAATTCCAAAAATTTAAAGATAATTTGAAAGAAATTAAAAGAGTTAAAAATGCATAAAAAAACTATGTAAAGAATTCAAAAGAATCGGAAAGAATTAAGAAGGATTGAAAATAATTCCAAGAAATTAAAAAGAAGTAAGAAGAATTTAAACAAATTACAAATAATTCAACAGACTTCAAAATACTTAAGAAAAATAAAAGCAATTCGGAGAATTCAAATGATTAGGTTGAGTCTAAATATATAAAAAAAAATTAAAAAACTACAAATATTTAATTTTAAAAAATTTTTGAAAATTTATTTTTAATTTTCAGAAATTTAGCACCATAAAAACGTTCTTTAGTGACTTTTAATTAACGCTCCAAATTTTCAACTTGATTTCGCAATTTGAGGTAACGTGAGTTATTGCGAAAAAATGTCGGTAAGGTAGGAATCTGTTAAGTTGTACATGGCCTTAAAAGGAATTTTACTTTTTTAAATTTAATTAGTTGGTGATTTTAAAAAGGAATGCGGTTACTTACTCAGTGGATTCGATGGTGGGCGTTGTGGGCATGATCATGAGTATGCAGTTAACCAAAATTGTGGTGATGATGAATAGAGAAAAGAGTGGGTGGACCAAGATGTAGATGGCCACACGTCGTATTGGATTAAATGGATCGAGGATCCACAACGCGTCGGTCGCGGAGAACCTGAATATGTCCTTTCCCTTACTGATGACCACAAACGTCTGAAAGAGGTCAAAATTGAATTCAGATTAAATTTTTACAACAGTTACATAACCGTTACATAACTGTTACATAACTGTTACAAAACTATAAAAACACTGTAACATAACCTTACTGTGTTACGTAACGATAACATAAATGTTGCATAGTTTTCACGCAACAGTTACATACTTGTTACATACTTATTACGCAACTGTTAGAAAATGGTGACATCATTGTAACTTAACTGTTATGTACTTTTAACATCTTTTTCACATAACTGTTGCATAACTGTGACATACTTGTAACATAACTGTAACATGCTAGTTACGTAACTGCAACATAACTGTGATATAACTGTAATACACTTATTACGTTACTGCAAGATACTTGTTATATAACTCTAACATACTTGTTACGCAACTGTTGCACAACAGTGACATGATTTTTACGTGACCTTCATGTACTGGTTACATACTAGCTACATAACAGCTACGTAACGGTTACATAATTTTAACGTAACAGTTTCATATTGGTAACAAATGTTACGTAATCGTTATATATTTCTCGCATAGATATTATATATTATATTAATTTATATTATATTTGACAATATAGATTTGACAAGAATTGAGGAAAATTCATTAAAATTTTTAAAAAAATAAAGACTGAAAATATTTGAAAGAATTTAAAAGAATCGTAAAGAATTGAAAAGGATCCAAAGGAACTCCAAAGAACTCAGAAAAATTGAGAAAAGCGTCAAGGAATTTAAAAGAATTGCAAAGATTTGTCAAGAATTAAGAAGAATTTATAGAAAATTAAAATATTTTGAAATAATTTGAAGGAATTTAAGAGAATCGGAAAGAATTAAAAAGGATCTAAAGGAATTACATAGAATTCAAAAGAACTGATAAGAATGTCAAAGAATTTAAAAGAATTGCAATGGTTGGTCAAGAATTTGAAGAAATTCAAAAGAATCGTGAAGAATTAAAAAAGATTAAAAATAATTCAAAAGGAATTAAAAAGAATCGGAAAAATGGCAAAGATTTGACAAAAAATTAGAAGAATTTATCAAAATTAAAAAACAAAATCAAGACTTGAAAATAATTTCAAAGAATTTAAAAGAATTTAAAAAAATCGTGAAGAATCGAGAAGGATTTGAAATACTTCTAAGGAATTAAGAAGAATTAAAAAAAAATGTCAAAGAATTTAAAAGAATTGCAAATATTTGACAAGAATTGAGAAGAATTGATCGAAATTAAAAAAATATATATAACCTTTAAAAATATTTTTTTAAATTCAAAACAATCAGAAAAAATTAAGGATTGAAAATAATTTCAAATAATTTAAAAGACTTAGGAAAAATTCAAAAGACTTAAATAAATCCAAAAAAATTCAGAAAAATTCAGAAGAATTTAAATAAATCAAAAAAATTAAAAGAATTCAAAATATTTAAAAGGAATTGAAAAGGATCTAAAGAAATTCCAAAAAATTGGAGAAAATTGAGGAGAAAGTCAAAAAATATAAAAAGAATTGCAAAGACTTTACAAGGATTAAGAAAATTATGTTAAAATTGTATTAAAATTATCATAAAGAATTTGAAGGAATCGGAAAGAATTAAAAAGGATTTAAAAAAAATTTTAAAGAATTAAAAATATCTGAGAACAATTTTAAAGATTTAAAAAGCATTTTAAAAGATTTAGAAGGGTTAAAAATAATTAAAAACAATCCAGAAGAATCAGAAAGAATCAAGAGGGATTTGAAATACCTTCAAGGAACTAAGATGAATTGAAAATAATGTCAATGAATTTAAAAGAATTGCAAATATTTGACAAGAATTGAGAAAATTAAAAAAAAATTGATAACAAAATAATGGCTTTAAAAAAATATTTGAAAGAATTCAAAGGAATAAGGAAAAATTAATGAGTATTAAAAAAAATTCTAAAGATCTGGAAACGCTTGAGAAAAATTCAAAAGACTTAAATAAATTCATAAAAACTCAGAAGAGTTCAATTAAATCAGAAGCAATTTAAAGAATTCAAGAGAATCGGAAAGAATGAAAAAGGATCCGAAGGAATTCCATAGAATTTAAAAGAATTGAGAGGAATGTCAAAGAATTTTAAACTTCTGAAAAAGTTAGTCAAGAATTGAAAAGAACTCATAAAGAATGAAAATATTTTTAAATAATTTGTAGGGAATTAAAAAAATCTGGAAGAATTGATAAGAATTTGAAATACTTTCAGGGAATTGAAAGAATTGAGAAGAATGTCAATGAATTTAGAAAAATTGCAAATATAGGACAAGAATTGAGACAAATTCATAAAAATAAATGAATAAAGCCTTTAAAAATATATTTGAAAGGATTCAAAAGAATCAGGAAAAATAAAGGATACAAAAAAATTCTAATAAATTGAAAAGATTTGGGGAAAAATCAAAAGACTTAAATAAATTCAGAAAAATTTAGAAGAGTTCAAATAAATTTAGAACAATTCAAAAGAGTTCAAATCAATTAAAAAACAATTTAAAGAATTTAAAAAAATCATGAAGAATTAAAAAGGATCTAAAAGAGTTCCAAAGAATAGGAAATAATTGAGAAAAACGTCATCAAATATAAAAAGAATTGCACAGATTTTACAAGAACTGAGAAGAATTCATCATAAAAAATATAATTAAAATTATTTGCAAGAATTCATAAAAATCGAAAAGAATTAAAAAAAATTTGAAATAAATCCAAAGAATTAAAAAGATTTGAAAATTTTTTTAATGATTCAAAAAAAATTCGGAAAAATCCAGAAGATTTAAAAAGAATTGAAAACAATTCAAAAGAATCTAAAAGAATTGAGTAAGATTTAAAATACCTCCAAGAAATAAGGAAGAATTAAGAAGGATATCAATGAATTTTGAAGAATTGCAAGCATTTGTCAAGAACTGAGAAAAATTCATCAAAATAAAAAAAATTAAAGACTTTAAAAATATATTTGAGAAAATTCAAAAGAATCAGGAAAAATTAAGAAATATACAAAAGAATTTCAATAAATGAAAAAAATTTGAAAAAATGCAAAGGACTTAAATAAATTCAGAAAAATTTAGAAGAGTTCAAATACATTTAGAAAAATGCAGAAGAGTTCAAATAAATTTAAAAAAAAATTTAAATTTAAAAGAATCAAGAAGAATTGAAAAGAACCCAAAGGAATTTCAAGAAATTAGAAAGTATTAGGAAAAACGTCAAAAATTATAAAAGAAAGTGCAAAGATTTTACAATAATTAGAAAAAATTTATTTAAAAAATTTGGTTTAAATTATTTTAAAGAATTGGTAAGAATCGGAAAAAATTGAAAAGGATTTAAAAGAATTCCAAAGAATTAAAAATATTTGAGAAAAATTGCAAAGATTCAAAAAGGATTCGGAAGGATTCAGAACAGTTAAAAAGAATTCAAAACAATTTATAAGAATCAGAAAGAATCGAGAAGAAATTAAAATACCTTTAAGAAATTAATAAAGAAATGAGAAGAATGCCCATGAATTCATAAGAATTGCAAATATTTGACAAGAATTGAGAAAAATTGATCAAAATTTAAATAAAAATTAAGACATTAAAAATATTTTCAAGAATTTGAAAAAAAGCAGAAAAAATTAAAATAGATTCAAAATAATTCCAAAGAATCGAACAGATTTGAAAAAAATTCAAAAGATTTACATAAATTCAAAAAAATGTATGAGAGTTCAATTAAATTAAAAGCAATTTAATGAATACAATAGAATCAGAAAAAATTGAAAAGGACTCAAAGAAGTTCCAAAGAATTGAAAAGAATTCAGAAGAATGATAAAGAATTTTCAAAAATTGCAAGGATTTGCCAAGAATTACGAAGATTTAATGAAAAATAAAAATATTTTGAAGTAATTTTAAAGAATTTAAAAGACTTAGGAAGAATTGTGAAGGATTTAAAACACTTCTAACAAATTAATAAGAATTGAGAAGAATGTCAATGAAATTAAAGGAACTGCAAAAATTTGACATAAAATGAGAAAAATTTATCAAAATTAAAAAAAATTACATGCTTAAAAAAATATTTGAGAGAGTTCAAAAGAATCAGGAGAAATTAAGAAGGATTTAAAAGAATTCCAGAGAATTGAAAAGATTTTAGAAAAATTAAAAAAACTTAAATAAATTTGGAAACATTCAGAAGAGTTCAAATCAATTTAGAAAAAATCAAGAGAGTTAAAATAAATTAAACCAATTCAAATAATTTGAGAGATTCGGCAAGAATTAAAGAGGATCCAAAGGAATTGCAAAAAATTGAATAAAATTGAGAAGAAAGTCACAAAATGTAAAAAGAGTTGCAAAGATTTGACAAGAACTAGGAAGAATACGTAAAAAAAGTTTAATTAAAATTATTGAAAGAATTTAAAAGAATCAGAAAGAATTGAGAAGGATTAAAAAGAATTTCAAAGAATTGAATAGATTTGAGAAAAATTCAAAAGACATAAATAAATCCAGAAAAATTCAGAAAAGTTACAAGAAATTAAAAACAATTAAAAAAAATCAAAAGAATCGGAAATAATTGTAAAGGATCTAAAGAAAATCTAAAGGAATTACAAAAATTTCAGAAAATTTGTTAAGATTTAAGAAGAATTTAGAAGAATTTAAAAGAGTTAAAAAGCATTTTTAAAAAATTCAGAAGAATCGAAAAGAATTTAGAAGGACTTGAAATACTCCCGAGGAAATAAGAAGAATTGAATAGAATGTCAATAAATTAAAAAGAATTAAAAATATTTAACAAGAATTGAGAGAAATTTACCAAAATTAATAAAAAATTAAAGACTTAAAAAATATTTTAAAGAATTCAAAAAAATCGGGAAGAATTGAGAAGGATTTGAAAAAATTTCAAAGAATTAAAAAGATTTAAGAAAAATTTCAAATGTTTTTACAAAATACGGAAAAATTCAGAAGAGTAAAAAAGAATTAAATACAATTTAAAAGATCGAAAAGAATTGAGAAGGATTTTCAATACTTCTAAGAAAATAAGGAGAATTGAGAAGAATGTCAATGAATTAAGAGTAATTGCGAATATTTGACAACAATTGAGAAAAATGCATAAAAATTTAACAACAAATCATAGACTATAAAAATATTTGAAAGTATTCAAAAGAATCAGAAAAAATTAAGAGAGATTCAATAAATTCCAAACAATTGAAAAGATTTGCGAAAAATTCGAAAGACTTTATTAAATTCAGAAAAATTCAGAAGAGTTACAATAAATTAAAAATGATTTAAAGAATTCAAAAGATTTGAAAAGAATTAAAAAGGATTCAATAGAAGTCTAAAGGATTGAAAAGAATTTAAAAGAATTTGAAAAATATAAAAAGAATTGCAAAGGTTTGACAAGAACTAGAAATAATCCATCCAAAAAAATTTGCAATTAAAATTATTTAAAAGAATTCAAAAGAATACGGAAGCATTGAGAAGAATTGTCAAAAATTATAAATAATTATAAATATTCAAAAAAAAAATTTTTTTAATTTAGAAAAAAATCAGAAGAATCCAGAAGAGTTAAAAAGAATTGAATACAATTTAAAAGAATCAGAAAGAATTGAGAAAGATATAAAATACTTCCAAGGAACTGAAAAGAACTAAAAAGTATGTCAATGAATCAAGAAGAATTGCAAATATTTGACAAGAATTGACAAAAATTTATCAAAATAAAAAAATATATAGACTTTCAAATTCTTTGAATGAATGAAAAAAAATTAAAAAAAAGGAAAAATTTAATAGACCAAAATAAATTCAGAAAATTTCAGAAAAGTACAAATGAATTAAAAGCAACTTTAATAATTCAAAAAAATTAAGAGGAGTTCAAAAGTTGGAGAGAATTGAGAAAATTGTTAAAAAAATTCATAAAGAATTGCAAAGATTTGAGAAGAACTAGAAAGAAATGATAAAAAAAGTTTTTTAATAGAAATTATTTGAAAAAAAATTAAAAGAATTCAGGTGAATTAGAAAGAATTCCAAAGAATTAAAATGATTTAAGAAAATTTTCAAATATTAAAAAAGAATTCGGAAGAATTCTACAGAGTTAAGAAGAATTTAAAACAATTTACAAAATTAAAAAAGAATTGAAAAGGATTTGAAATACTTCGAAGGAATAAGAAAGAATTAAGAAAAATATCAATAAATCAACAAGGAATGCAAATATTTCACAAGAGTTAAAAAAATAATCAAAATTAAAAAAAATATATATATGTATACACTTTAAAAATATTTAGAAGAATTGAATAGTAACAGAAAAAATCAAGAAGGATTCAAAAGAATTCCGAAGGATAGAAAAGATTTGAGCAAAATTTAAAACACTCAATTCAATTCAGAAAAATTGAAAAGAGTGACAATAAATTAAAAACAATTCAAGGAATTTAAAAAATCGGAAAGAATTGAAAAAAAATCAGAGAAATTTCAAAGAATTGGAAAAAATTGAAAAGAATTAAAAAGAATTTTAAAGAATCTTAAAGAATTTTAAAAGAATTTAAAAGATTTGGGAAAAATTTGAAAGATTTAGAAATAATGCAGAAGAATACAAATGAGTTAAAAACAATTAAAAACAATTTTATAAAATTGGAAAGAATTGGGAAGGATTTAAATTTCTTTCGAGGAAACAAGGGGAATTAGAAAAAACGTCAATGAATTAAAATAGATTGCCTATATTTGACAAGAATTAGGAAGAATCCATTGAATTAAAAAAAATTGTAGACTTTAAAAGTATTTGAAGGAATTCAAAAGAATCAGGAAAAATTGAGAAGGATCTAAAAGAATTTTAAAGAATAGAAAAGATTTTAAAAAATTTAAAAGACTAAAATAAATTTAAAAAAATTAAGAAGACTTCTAATAAATTAAAAAAAATTCCAAGAACTTAAAAGAATTGGAAAGAATTTAAAAGGATTTGAAGTTACCCTAAAGAATTTCACACATAATTCAGAAAAATTGAGAAGAATGCCAAAGAATTTAGAGGAATCGCAAAGTAGGAATAATTCATAAAAATTAAAATGTTTGAAAATAATTTGAAAGAATTCTAAAGAATGAAGAAGAATTGGAAAGGATTAAAAATACTTCTAAGGAATTAGAAAGAATTGAGAAGAATGTCAATGAATTTAGAAAAATTGCAAATATTTGGCAAAAATTGAGACAAATTTATCAAAATTAATAAAGATTATGGATTTTAAAAGTATTTGAAAGAATCAGGAAAAATAAAGAAGAATTTAACAGAATTTCAAAGAATTAAAAAAAAATGGAAAAAGAATTCACGAGACTTTAATGAATTCAGAAAAATTCAGAAGAGTTAAAATGAATCACATAAGTAACATGATTGGTCCATTGGTTTTATGTAACATTTACATAATTGTTACATGTATGTTACGTAACTGTTGCACAGTAATGACATCAGTGTAACTAAACTGTTATGTACTGGTTTTATTCTTTTTATGTAACTGTAACATACCTGTTACATAACTGTAACATACCTGTTACATAACTGTAACATACCTGTTACATAACTGTAACATACCTGTTACATATATGTAACATACTTGTTATGTAAATCTAACATACTTGTTACGTAACTGGTGCACAATAGTA
>JAUELO010000004.1:1786745-1796795 GCA_032357855.1 Amphibolips quercusostensackenii | reverse complement strand
CGGAGCTGAAGTTCGATGAAAGAATAATTTTTTGTTGGTATTGCGTGTAAAGTCGTTTTTCAGGCATACCGAAAAAGGAGTTAGTCCGCCAAACAGTCTTTTAACACTAAAGGACTGTTTGGCGTCACGCTTCGAAAGTGGGCCTACAGAGTTAGGCATGATCCATACAAAGTCGTTTTTTATGCATGAGAAAAAAGAAGTTAGTCCGCCAAACAGTCCTGCAACACTGGAGGACTGTTTGGCGCCACGCTCAGGAAGTGTATCCACAGAGTTGAGCATGATTTCAAAAAAGTCTTTTTTCATGCAATCAAAAAAAGAAGTTAGTCCGCCAAACAGTCCTTCAACACTAGAGAAATGTTTGGCGCCACACTCAGAGATCATGCCCAAATGTGCCTCATTGATATTTTGTAGTTGAGGATCCCTTAATCGTTAATTAACGTATGTGAAGGTCGAGAAAAAAATACTTTTTCGTTGGTATTGGATCCAAAGTCCTTTTCCATGCATGCTTAGAAAAGGAGATAGTTTGCCAAACAGTCCTGAGAGACTGGAAGACTGTTTGGCGCCCCGATTAGGTAGTGCGCAGTTGGGCATGATCTCAACAAAATCGATTTCATGCATGCTAAAAAAAGGAGATAGTCCGCCAAACAGTCCTTAAGCACTGGAGAACTGCTTGGCGCCACGCTCAGGAATTGTGACCACAGAGTTGTACATGATCCCAAAAAAGACGTTTTTCATGTTTAAAAAAAAAGGAGTTAGTCCGCCAAACAGTCCTTCAGGACTGGAGGACTGTTTAGCGCCACGCTCAGGAAGTGTGCCCACAGAGTTGGTCATGATCCCAAAAAAGTCTTTTTTCATGCATGCAAAAGAAGGAGTTAGTTCGCCAAACAGTCCTTTAACAATTGAGGACTGTTTGGCGCAACACCAACGATTGACTTTTGGCAATAAATCTAAAATTTAAAAAAAATACGGACATCTTTTTTCAGTGCTTTGGTCCAGGGTTCTTAAAGAAAATTAATAATTGAACTTCCGGGCCATAAGTTTATCAACAAAATTTCGGGAAATTTTTGGTAAGTTACTATAAATTACCAAAAAATTCCGGAAATTTTTGGTAAGTTACCATAAATTACCAAGAAAGATACTGGAAAGTCTAAGAAATTTTTAAATCAAACTTTCGGGCTTCAAGTTCATTTTTAATATATTCGGAAATTTTTAATGATGTAAGGTAAGTTACCATAAATTACCGGTAAATTTACCGTAAATTACTGTCAATTTCTTAAAAACTCTTCATTTCGGGATATTTTTTTGTTTTACTTTTTATTAATACTTTGTGAGTAAATTTTATTGCTGACTTTTCTTAGTGACCGTCTTTTTTGATTCTTTCAAATTGCATAGAGCAGCAGGAAAAGAGAGTGAAAGAGAAGAAGCTATTAGAAGAGGTAAATATTTAGAGAGAAGAGTAACACGTGTATTCAAAGGAGATTCGAATTGATGTTGCTCGAAGGAGTTTCATTAAAATCTCTATCAATTGCAGCAAGCTTTAAGCCTAGTTTCAAAAGTTATCTAACTTAGAAACTGGTGCAATTTAATTCAAGTCAATTTGAATTTTTTTGAAAAAATCGACTTTTTGTTCATTTGAAAAAAATTTAATATTCTGTTTTTATACATTTAATTTTTAATACTAACAAAAAATAATAAATCTGGTATTTTTTACATAAATGTAACGTTTTCGAAAATAACTTTTGAATCCAGCATTTTTCGCTTCAAGGAAAAAATCGAACTGCGCAATCAAGTGTCTGAAATAATAAAAACTATTGTTTTATTCAAAGAAAAACGTTTAATTTGTATTTTTTATTTTCAGAATTGTTTTCCTTGACACGAGAGAATATAGAAAGCAGTTTGCAAGCTTTACAAGGCAATAAGCGCAATCTTTGTTGCCATAATAGTGCATGAAAATGTACTAACAGAGATTTACTCATACTTTTTTTCGGGAGGGAAAATGAGGGGAGAGAAGAAGAAGTAAGAGGAGGGGTTAAGAGAAGAGTGGGGAAGTAGGCGAAACGAGGGGGAGTAGGGGAAATCATGGTGAGTATGGGAGGAAATATAGGAGACGGGAAGTGAGGAAGATAAGGGGAAGGAAAGGAAGGATTACTAGATTAGGAAGAATAAGGGAAAGGATTTGAAGTAAGAGGATAGGGATTATGGGAGCGTTGGGTGACTATGCAAAAGGAGGAGGATAAGGAAAAATAGGGTAGGTAGAAAAGGGGTATTGAAAGAAATATGGGAAAAGAAGTGATCGGTGGGGAGTTAAGTGAGAGAAGATTAGGAAGTACGGGAAGGGATGAAAAGCAAATGAGGAAGTGAGAGGAGGGTAAGTAGGTGAGATAAGAGTCATTAAGGGAGATAATGGTGAATAGGTGAGAGAAATGGAGGGAAAGATTCGCAAAGCAAAAAGAATAAGGGGCAGGGATTTAAGTAAAGAAGAAGGCGAAATAAGGGGTGGAAAAGTGAAATAAGGGTGAATAGGGAAGCAGACAGAGAAATAGAGAAATTAGGGGTAGAGAGCAGAAAGAAGGGAAGGATTTATAGGTAAGAAAGAAGTAGAGGACGAAATAGAAAGTGGAGTAAGTGATAAAGTGAGAGGCAGTCAAATAAGTGGAAAAGGACCTGAGGAAGCCAAGTGGCCGAAAGGAAGGAGAGCATAGGGAATAAGTAGGAATAGAGACGTAGAAGGGAACATAGTTATTAAAAATTGAAGGGAAATTATTAGTTTAAGAAGAAATAGGGGAAGAGATCGAGATGTGGGTAAAGTAACATTAGTGGAAGTGAGGGATGAAAGACGAGAGAAGGAAAATGATAAGCGGATTGAGAAAGTAGGCGAAATGAGGAGGAGTAGAGGAAATGATGGTAGTTTGAGTCAAGAAAGAAAAGGGGGATTAGTAGATTATGAAAGGTTGGGTAAGGGGTTAGAAGTGCAGTGAAAGTCAGGAAGAGTAAGGGGAGGTAGAGTAAGAGTAGAAAGAAAATGGAGAAAAATTAGGCGAAAAGGAGGGGTGCAGAGGAAATGGTATTGAGTAGAGGACGAGAAGTAGGGAAAGAGAAATAAGGAGAGGAAGAGTATATGAGGATTTAGTAGAAGAAGGACTTGAACTAAAGGGGAAGTAGGCGAAGGAAGAAAAAGCAAGGAAAGAAAAGTGAAGGATGGAGATTAGAAATATAGGAGGATTATTTGATTAGAAAAAAGTAGGTGAAGGGATGGGAATTAGAGTGAGCGATCAAGTAAGGGTAAAGGAAATGAGTGTATAACGACTAAGGAAATAATAAGTTGGTGAAAGGACAGGAAGTAAGAGAAATGAAAAGGATGAGGAAGATGGAACAAAACTTAGGGATAAGATGGTAAAGGGAAATTAGTAGACCAGAAAGAAGAAGGGGTAAGTGAAGGGAATTTACATATGAGAGGCATGAAGAGGAAGATTACGTGCGGGTGGGCAAATTAGGCAAAATGAGGGAGAGCAAAGAAAATGATTATGGTTAGTATAGGGAGAGCAGGAGAGGATTAGTAGTTTAGGAAAGGTAGGAGAAGGGATGAAAAGGAGAGGGGTAAGTAACGGCTGGGAAAGTGAGTGATGAAAAGCGAGTAAAGTAAATTATGAGTAGATAGGGAAAGTAGGCGAAAGGAGGGGGATTTAAAGAAATGATAGTGGTTTCGAGAGGGAAAGTAGAAGAAGGTAAGTAGATAAGGAAAAAATAGGGAAAAGGGTTGTGAGTGCAGGAAAAGTCAGGGAAAGTTAAGGAAGGAAAAGTAAAAGAAGGGGGGAAATGGAAGGTGTATTAGGCAAAAGAAAAGGTTTAGGTGAAATGGTATGAAGTAGTATACGGAAAGTAAGGGAAGTGAGGAGAGTGTATAATTAGATCAAGTTGGAGTAGAAATTGCTTTAAAAACGGAAATAGGCGACAAGAGGAAGAGCAGGGAAAAAGAATTTAAAGGTGTAGATTAAATATATGAAAGCATTGTTAGATCAGGAAGAAGTAGGCGAAGGGATAGAAAGTGGAGTAAACAATGAAGTAAGTGGAAATGAAATATGTGTAGAAGGTCTAAGGGAAATAAGAGTTAGTAAAAAAACAGGAAGTAAGAGAAATAAAGGGGATTAGGAAAGAAGAAGTAAGTTAGGATGGAGAAGTAAAGGGTAATTAGTAGACTACAAATAAGTAGGGGTAATTGAAAGGAAGTAAGGGATGAGAGGCGAGAAGATAAATATCATAGGCGGGTGAGGAAAATAAAAAAATAAAAAATAGTAAAATATAATGATTGTGGCTGATAAAGGAAAAACAGGAGAGGATCAGTAGTTAAGAGAGAGGCAGAGGAAGGGTTTGAAAGTACAGGAGGCAGTTAGGGTAAATGAGAAGAGGGAGAGTGAGAGTAGCGGGAACATAAGAGGGCAAGTAGGCGAAAGAAGGGAGTGTAGGAGAAATGATAGTGAGTAGATGACGTAAAGTAGGTGAAAGGAAATGAAGCAAGGATTAGGACATTAGAATAGTAGGCGGAGGGGTTGAACTAGAGAGGAAGTAGGGGAATTAAAGTAAGCGATAAAAAGCGAAGAGAAGAGAGGATTAGTAGATTATGAAGAAGAAGGTGAAGAAATGGGAAGTGGAGTGGAGTGAACGATTAAGTAGGTTAAAAGGAAGTGAGTGAAGAAGGATAAAACTAAATGGAAGTAGGCCAAAGAACTGAGAGTAATAGAAACGAGGGGGAGTATGAAAGAGGAAGAAAGGAGAGCGATAGGAAAGTGAGGGGAAATTAGTAGATTTAAAAGAATTAGATAAAATAAGGGAAAATAAGGGGAAGTGAGGAGAAGTAAGGGGTGAGAGGTGATAGGAGCGGGATTATAAGCAGGTAGAGCAAGTAGGCAAAAGAAGGTGTGCAGAGAAAATCAGAGTGCTCAAAAGAGATAAAGTAAAGTAGGATGAATATATTAAAAAGAATTTGTGTAAGGCGTAAAAAGTGGAAGGGAAAGTAAGATAAGGGTACGTGAAAGAAAGTAGGCGACAGGAGAAGGATGAGAACTCACGAGAAGAATTAGATAAGCGAAAGTCAATAGAGAAGTGAGAGATTGGGTGTTATGGGAATAAAGGGTGAGGGTAAGCAGATAAAGGGAAGTGAGCGGTCCGAGTGTAGAGTAAGAGGATGATTAGTAAATTAGAATGAATTAAAGAATGGAATTGGAAGTTTAGTAGTAAGTAAAGGGGCAGGAAATACGCGAAAGGAAATGGAATAGGGTAAATAAGGGTGAGTATAAAAGGAAAAAAATCAGGAAGAGAAATAAGAGATGATAAGAGAAAAAGAGGAGATGATTAGTAGATCAAAATGAAGTAGGAAAAGGAATGATAACTATGGAAAAGAGGATTATTAGATTAGTAACAAGTAGGGGATAGGATGGGATAGGAAGCAAAGGGAGAGTAGGTAAATTAAAAGGAGAGAAAGTGAAAGAAGAGGAGATATGGGAGGAGAGGAAAAGTAGGAAAAAGAAGATGAAGTAGGAGAAATAATATCTGGTATGGGAGGAGTAAATTAGAGAAGTCAGGGATGGATTAGTAGATTAGAAAGAAATATGTAATGGGGTGGGATACAGAGTGAAAGGAGAGTAGGAGAATTAAAAGGAGGGGAAGTGAAAGAAAGAAAGGTGAAAAGAGGAAGAATGTAGTAAAAAAAAGTAGGAAAAAGAAGATGAAGTACAAGAAATAATAAGTGGTATGGGAGGAGTAAATTAGGGAAGTCAGGGATGGATTAGTAGATTAGAAAGAAGTATGTAATAGGGTGGAATACAAAGTAAAGGGAGAGTGGGGGAATTTAAAGGAGAGTAAGTGAAAAGAGGGGAGGTAAAAGGAGGGAGAAAATGGTAGAAGAGGAAAAGTAGGAGAACGGCGATGAAGTAGGAGAAATAATATCTAGTGTGAGAGGAATAAGATGAGAGGAGTGAGGGATGGATTAGTAGATTAGAAAGTAGTAGGTAGCGAAATGAGATCAAAAATGAAAGGAGAGTAGGGGAAGTGAGAGGAGGGTATTATGGCGTTTGAGGAGAAGTAGGAGAAAGCAGATGAAGTAGAAAAAATGATGTTGAGTATGAAAGGAGTAGGATAAGGCTACAAAACCCTTTTTTGTAGGCTTGCGGTGCCTGCTTTGGCAAATTCCTTTTTTCTTCAATGTGAATTTCTGGAAAGTGAATTATGGAAAATGTTTAAAGTGCTCACTCTATTAATACATTTGCAGTTGGTAAAAGCTGAATTGTTCTAAGAACTATTAAACTGCTAGGAAAGGAGAAAAGAAAAACCAAAAAACTTTGAGAAAACGAAGTGGAGGAAGTTTAAGACGAGTGTAGCGTTTTACTTAGCATGATACAAAATCTTACTTCTTTTTTCTTTTTCTTCCGTCCATATATACTTCCCTGCAATTGGAGAAGTAAGAAACAGTTGTTACATAAAGAATAGAGATACAAATAAAGAGAGAGCAAGAAAGATTCCTGATTATAGGAATTTTTTTAAACAAAAAATTTTTTTTTCAGTAAGAGACGCAACGACAGAATAAAATAAGGCGAAATTTTGAAGCAATAGCGGCGAATTTACAATCCTTATGTTTACATTAGCAATGTTCTTTTGAATGTCTGAAAATAAAAATAAATTAATTTTAAAAATTGTGAATTTTGTTTAATTTTTGTGGAATTTCTAGTATAAAAATTTTCTTTCCTTATTTTATTTCTGATATTTGGGTATATAAGTTCGCCGCAAGATACCAAATTAGCGGTAGCGTTTATACCTTACAAAGACTCACACTTAGACACACATTCACTAATGTTTTGAATTTTCTTAATTACTTTTTGTAGGAAAATATTAATTTATTTTAATTAATTTGCATCTACAAGAGTAAATTTTAAAAAATAAAAAAGGAAAAGTAATTATAACGTAAAATGGAATATTTTATAAGAAAATTAATGATTGTCGAGCATACTATCCACACTTCACACAGAAGGAAAATTTACACGGGAAATGAAAAATTGCTATGTCACAAAAGTCTTAGTAGTTAAGAAGACAAAGCGTCGTAGCTGAAAAGAAAATAAGTACAATAGGCGCACTTATTGGTTGCTTTTGTTTACGCCCAAAAATCAATACTGAAATACTGGTAAGTAGAAGGACAAAGAGAATATCCACAGATGTTGTAAATATACACTGTACAATATTAAGCAGAGATACAGCAGAAAGGATGTTGTTTTGGTTCTGGGAATTTTTTGGAAGTATGAATCTTTTACAAACTTTTACAAAAATGTTACATAACGTTATTTAAATTTTGTGTAAATGTTACGAAATCATTGAATAACATCAGGAAAAGGTTACATAAACGTTACATAACAATTAAATGAATATTACATAACAATTACATAACAGTTATATAATTGTTCAATAACTGTTACACAAATGTTACATAACGGTTACATAACTGTTAAATAACGGTTAAATAAACATTACTTAACGGTGATGTAACGGTTACATAAGTGTTACATACCTGTTATACGAATGTTACATAACTGTTATATGACTGTTACATCACTGTTATATGACTGTTACATCACTGTTATATGACTGTTACATAACTGTTATATGACTGTTACATAACTGTTATATGACTGTTATATGACTGTTACATAACTGTTATATGACTGTTACATAACTGTTCTACAAATGCTACATAACAGTTACATAACTGTAACGAAAATGTTACAAACGAATCCATGACTGTTACACAAATGTCACGTTGAGGTACCATCACTGTTACACAAATGTAGCATAACAGCGATGTAACAGTTACATAACAGTAACACAAACGTTCCATGACTGTTGCATAAATGTTACATTACAGTAATATAACGGCTGCATAAGTGTTACATAACTGTTACTCAAATGTTACGTAACTGTTACATAAATGTTACAAATATATGACTGTTATGTAACTGTTCTAAAAATGCTACACAAAGGTCACATAACAGTTACAGAAATGTTACATAACAATTACATAACTGTAACACAAATGTTACATCACGGTTACAAAAATGTTACGTTAAAGTTTAATAATTATTACACAAATGTTACATAAGATTGATGTAACGGTTACGTGACTGTTACACAAATTTTACGTTACAGTGATATAGCGGTTACATAACAATCAGACAAATGTTACATAACGGTTACATGGCTTTCACACAAATGTTATCTAACTATTACGCAAATGTTACATAGCAGTTACATAACATTTACGCAAATGTTACATAACAACTTTATAACTGTTACACGAATGTTACACAACAGTTGAATAACAATTGCATGAATAATACACAAATGTTACATACTAATTACATAAAAGTTACACACGTGTAACATTACTGTTAATTAACTGATGTGAAAATGTTACATAACAGTGACATAACAGTTACATAAATGTTACACAATAGTAACATAACTGTTACATAAATGTTACATAACAGTAACATAACTGTTACATAAATGTTACACAACGGTAACATAACCGTAACAAATTTAATACGTAAGAATTACATAAATGTAACACAAATGTTACATAACGGTTACATAACTGTTACACAAATCCTACGCTAAGGTTTCATAACTGTTACACAAATTTTACATAACAGTTATATACGGTTACACTATGGTTACGTAGGTGTGAAAGCTGTAACACAAGTGTCACGTAACTGTTACATAACAATTAGGTAACTGTTCTTAAAATGCTACATAACGATTACATAACTGATACGCAAATGTTACATAACAATCACATAACTGTTACTTAAATGTTACATAACAATGACATAACTGTTACAGAAATGTTACATAACAATTAAAAACTGTTACACAAATTTAAGATGACAGTGACATAACTGTAACACAAATGTCACATAAATGTTACATAACGTTTACATTACTGTTAGACAAATGTTACATAACAATTAAATAACTGTTATACAAATGTTACATAACAGTAAGATAGCGACTACATTACTGTTATACAAATGTTATATAACAGTCATATAACGGTTACATAAATGCCACACGAATGTTTCATAACAGTAACATAGCTGTGAAACAATTGTTACACAGCAGTTACATAGCTGTTACGCAATAGTTACATTACTGGTACACAAATGTTACATAACGGTAATATAATGGTTACGTAACTGTTACACAAATGTTAAATAACTGTGATATAACAGTTACACAAATGTTATATAACGGTTACAGTAATGTTATAAAACGGTTACGCAAATGTAACATAAATGTTTCATAATGTTTTTAGAATTTAAAAATGTATCACTGGTCGAATCCATTTCAAATCAGGCAGGTTGTTAATTACAAATCGCAAAAACAATTTTCGATATAGTTCAAACATGACAATTTTATTTCTGAATTTCAGTCAATTTAACCGTCCTCTTTCGAGATCCGCCAGAAAATTTAAAAAAGTTTCAAAATTAAAAAGAGTGGTGACGATTTGTTTTTGAAAATTCAAAAGTCGATTTAAAAAAACTGATATTTTTGGCTCATTTTTTTAAATTTGACCTGACCCTTTTTTGTGGCCAGCAGAATTAAAAAGAATTCCAAAAAATTAAAAAATAATTAAATTCAAAATTGCGAATGAACATTGCAGAAATAAAATCTTACACAAAAAATGTTTTATTTCAAGAAATTCTTATTTGACTTAGTTAAAAATTATTAGAATTATATTGGGATTGAATGCAAATTCCTTGATATAGCTTTTTAATAAAAATAAAAATTAAATTAATATCTTGCATCCTAATAATTTTATTTTGAAATAAAAAATTTAAATGCCAAAGACAATTAAAATAACTAAAAAAATAAAAGATTAAAAAAACTCCTAGTTTTATTCATTCTTTAAAATAAAAATTATGCAAACGAAAAAATAGATTTGAAAATAAAATAATCGTTTGCTTTAAAAACTAAAAAGGTTAAAAAAGAGCAATAAAATAAATGACT
>JAUELO010000004.1:1704319-1716945 GCA_032357855.1 Amphibolips quercusostensackenii | reverse complement strand
GAGTTACGATTTGGTCCCCACAAATTATCTACTTACATTTTTTCTCGTCGTGAGCGATGCGGGAGACCAGGCACTGATGTTATGGGGCGGGTTCTGAAGCACCTCCGCGGGGCCTTGCTTCTCTCTTTTCTTTCTTTTTTTTTCAAATTCACCAAACACTGCACACTCTAGCACTGGACGATCGAAACCGAAGGAACGGACTGCACTTATCCCCGTTGGGACTTAGAACGTTGGCGATGACGGAAGAGAAGAGTAGACGATGAAAAAACAAAAGAAGGTCGAGGAGAAGAACACGTATAAGAACCACTATTTGCTTCACACCTGCACTCTAGACCGCAGCGGCAAGGACCCGCCCCGTACCATACTACACGAAAGTGTAGTGGATGAAGAGAGCGTAAAACTTGCTCTGCGATAACATCTCAGGCGACTATCGCGATCTCATCGTCCCTGTCGACACTTGCCTCCCGTTTCACGGAATCGCGAATTCCCCCGTTTCACTAGCGACGTCGCTGCGGCACGGACAACCACGAGTTTTCTACCAAGTACCGAGAGCAAGTTCTGCCCGGTGACAGCCTGTCGAAAACACCGAGTCCCAACTCGTCACGGGCCCCTTCTGTCGAAATAGGTCCCAGCGCTTATCGACAACCGTGCGCCCGTATTTCCGATCACGTTTTCGACGAAGGCCGTCTTGAAGGTTGGTGTCCAAGCCGCGCTGAGGCGAACCGAGCCAGCGCAACCGTTACTGCAGCGGCGCGCGCCAACCTCGCGCAGCGGACGTCTCGGGAACTGAATTCGAGCGCCCTTCCACCCTAGCAGCCGACGCTGCGGTGGTAACTCCAAATCCGGCCCGACGCACCCGTAAACACCGGATCGCCCTACAAACCCGATTACTCCGTAACACTACTACACTGCTGGCTAGTCGATACGAACCCCGGTCAACGTGGATCGCGACCTCCCGGCTATCGCACCTACTCGGCCCCCTTTCTCGTCCCCCTCCCTTGAGACGATGCGCCCTTAGTGCATTCGGAAGCGTTTGCATTTTCAGTACAGCTACACACAGATGGATTTCGGGGTGCAGGTGCACTCGGCAGGATTGTTGAGGAAGGCTCATGGGGGTTTTAGGTTTCAAGGCGGACAGAACGTTTTGCCTCTGGAGTGCTGGGCGAAGTCTCAGAGTTTTGATATCCTGGTTTAATTGGATTCGGAACGTCAGCGTTATCTTTCGAATACTTACCTGGTGTGGGATTTCGAAGATCAAAGCTTCTTCCCGTCACTTTCGAGATTGATCTAGTATTTTAGAGGTCGGCAATGATGATCAGCTTCCCAAAAAAATAATCAGCAGCTTGATATAACATGAAAATCGGCGCTGATCCGATGACACCTGACATGTCTAAAAATCGGAACTATTAACAGCCTGGTTTAATGTAATAATTTGGGTATGATCCTAAGACCCCAGAAACTGAAAATCGAATCGATTAACACTCTGATCCAACTAAATAAATTAGCGCTTATCCGATGACTTCAGCCAACCATGAATGGATCGATTAACAGTTTTGTCAAACTCAAAAATTGGCGCTAATCGGTGGAAATGGCCTAGTCCAACTTTAAAATGATTGCTGATCCAAAAATGTTAATCATCTTAAAAAATCCTTCCGGTAGCAACTAGCAACCAACCTAAAAACTCAGATCGGTCCAAAACTCAGCTTCCAAATTTCGGATTAGCTGAAACTTTTAATTTTTCTAAAATTCTCAGTTCGTTCCAACTTTTCTGATAAATATTTTGAAAATCACCATTCCGACTTGACTTTTCAAGCTACCATCGTTTCTTACTTGACCTATTTAACCTTCAACTTTCTTACCTTTATCTTCACCAGCTTTTATCTTTACCTACCATCTAATTTTGGACCCTTAGCTAAATATCAATTTTTAGAAATAGGACTTGCAATCGATTCCTAATTATAGAATCGCAGGTGTACGAATTGATATATTTTTATCATGCCTCCTATTACTGAAGTAAAAGAAGAGAATGTAAAGAAAATCAATACGAAGTGAAGGAAAGCGTTCCCTAAAGCCTTAAAGGGATCTGGATAAGTCCAAAATCTTCGAATTTTTTATTTTTGAATTCAAGAAAGAGAAGAAAATTTTTTTGTTTTTTTTCGGGTTTAGTTAACAATAATTGTTTATTCACTAATTTTCTTATAACGCTTAGCGTATTGAATTAACGTTACGTTAGACTTTAGTCGTTAAAAGCTTAACCAGATTAGTTGGTCGCAGGAGATTCTAAGTTAAATTCTCTATCCCTGGGGTTATTGCGAAATTGGATGGACCCCTCCCTCCCACTGAATTAATTTTCTATTAAAATTATTATTATTTTATCACCTGTTCTAATCTATCACTTAATTTTTAATAATAAGGATTCGTACCACATGTTGTATTTTATTGTCTTATTATATTTAGGGTGGCCTTAAGTTATAGGAAATTAAGGAAAATTCAGGAAATTTTATTGTCCAGAAAAAATCAAGGATTTAAAAAAAAATGTATCTATTCTGGTTGAAAATGTCAGTACTTGATTGAAGGTTAAAGAACACTGTTAAAAATCATTTTTTTTTGTGAAGATTCATTATTTTAGTTGAAAATTTATCTTTTAGGTGGAAAATTTTATTTAATTTTGTTGAAAATTAATTTTCTTAACTAAAAATGAAACTATTCTAATTAAAGATTCATCTACGTTTTCTACAAATTTGGTTGAAAATTAAAATACGTGGTTAGTGGTTAAAGCACACTGTTGAAAATCATTTCTTTGTTGATTCATTACTTTAGTTAAAAATTTATTTTTCAGGTTGAGTTATTTTTTATTTTGTTGAAAATTAATTTTTTTAACTGAAAATTTTTCTATTTTAATTGGAGGTTTATCTATATTTCCTATAAATTTGGTTCAAAATTTGAATACTTGGTTGAAGGTTAAAGCACACTGTTGAAAAACATTTTTTTGTTGATTCATTATTTCAGGTGAAAATTTATCTTTTAGGTTGAAAATTCATCTTTTAGCTTAAAATTATTTTTTATTTTGTTGGAAATTAATTTTCTTAACTGAAAATTTTACTATCCTAATAAAAGATTCATCTATATTTTTTATAAATTTCGTTGAAAATTTATCTACTTGGTTGAAGGTTAAAGCACACTGTTGAAAATCATTTCTTTGTTGATTCATTATTTTAGTTGAAAATTTATCTTCAGGTTGAAAATTAATTTTCTTCACTGAAAATTCAACTATTCTAATTTAAGATTTATCTATATTTTTCATTAATTCAGTTGAAAATTTAACTGCTTAGTTGAAGGTTCAAGCACACTGTTGGAAATCATTTCTTTGGTGATTCATTATTTTAGTTGAAAATTAATCTTTTAGGTTGAAAATTCATCTTTTAAGTCAAAAATTCATCTTTTAGGTTGAAAAATATTTCCTATTTTGTAAAAAATTAATTTTTTTACATGAAAATTCAGCAATTCTAATTGAAGATTTATCTTTATTTTCTATAAATTTGATTGAAAATTTAACTGCTTGGTGGAAGGTTAAAGCACACTGTTAAAAATCATTTCTTTATTTATTCATTATTTTAGTTGAAAATTGATTTCTTAGGTTGAAATTGTTTTTTATTTTGTCGAAAATTAAATTTCCTAATTAAAAATTTCACTAATCTAATTGAAGATTTATCTATATTTTCTATAAATTTAGTTGAAAATTTAACTACGTGCTTTAATGTTAAAGCACACTGTTGAAACTCTTTTTTTTGTTGATTCATTACTTAAGTTAAGAATTTATCTTTCAGGTTGAAAATTAATTTTTATTTTGTTAAAAATTAATTTTCTTAACTGAAAATTTCACTATTATAATTAAAGATTCATCTACATTTTCTATAAATTTTATTAAAAATTTGAATACTTGTTTGAAGGTTAAAGCACACTGTTGAAAATCATTTCTTTATTGATTTATTATTTAAGTTCAAAATTTATCTTTTAGGTTGAGAATTCATCTTTTAGGTTGAAAATTATTTTTGATTTTGTTAAAAATTAATTTTCTTAACTGAAAATTTAACTATTCTAATTAAAGATTCATCTATATTTTCTATAAATTTTGTAGAAAATTCAACTACTTGTTTGAAGGTTAAAGCACACTGTTAAAAATCATTTCTTTGTTGATTCGTTTTGTAGTTGAAAGTTTATCTTTAGATTAAAAATTTGTTTTCTCAACTGGAAATTTAACTATTCTATTTGAAGATTTATCTATATTTTTTATCAATTTCGTTGAAAATTTAACTACATAGTTGAAGGTTGAAGCACACTGTTGAAAATGATTTCTTTTTTCATTCATTATTTTAGTTGGAAATTTATCTCTTAGGTTGAAAATTATTTTTTATTTTGTCGAAAATTAAATTTCCTAACTGAAAATGTAACTATTCTAATTGAAGATTTATCCATATTTTCTATAAATTTGGTAGAAAATTCAACTACTTTATAGAGGGTTAAAGCACACTGTTGAAAATTATTTCTTAGTTGATTTATTATTTTAGTTGAAAATTTATCTTTAAGGATGAAAATTATTTTTTATTTTGTTTGAAATTAATTTTCTTAACTGAAAATTAAACTATTTTTATTAAAGATTCATCTACATTTTCTATCAATTCGGTTGAAAATTTAACTAATTGTTTAAAGGTTAATGCACACTATTGAAAATCATTTCTTTGGTGATTCATTATTTTAGTTGAAAATTTATCTTGTGGGTTAAATATTATTTTTTATTTTGTTGAAAATTAATTTTCTTAACTAAAAATTTAACTATTCTAATTGAATATTCATCTATTTTTGGTATAAATTTGGTTGAAAATTTAACTACTTGGTTAAAGGTTAAAGCACACTGTTGAAAATCATTTCTTTGGTGATTCATTATTTTAGTTGAAAATTAATCTTATAGGTTGAAAATTTATCTTTTAAGTTGAAAATTTATCTTTCAGGCTGAATATTATTTTTTATTTTGTTGAAATTTAATTTCTTACCTGAAAATTTAACTATTTTTATTGAAGATTTATCTACATTTTCTATAAATTTGGTTGAAAATTAAACTACTTCGTTGCAGGCTGAAACACTGTTGAAAATCATTTCTATGGTGATTCATTATTTTAGTTCAAAATTTACTTTGGAGGTTGGCAATTTTTCTTTTAGGTTAAAAATTTATCTTTCAGGTGGAAAATTATTTTTTATTTTGTTAAAAATCAATTTTCTCAACTGAAAATTTAACTATTCTAATTGAAGATTCATCCATATTTTTTGTAAACTTGGTTGAAAATTTAATCACGTGGTTGAAGGTTAAAGCACACTGTTGAAAATCATTTCTTGGTTGATTCATCATTTGAGTTAAAAATTTATCTTTTAGGTTAAAAATTATTTTTTATTTTGTTGAAAATTAATTTTCTTAACTAAAAATGAACCTATTTTAATTGAAGATTTATCTATATTTTCTATAAATATAGTTGAAAATTTAACTGCTTGGTTAAAGGTTAAGGCACACTGTTAAAAATCATTTCTTTGTTGATTTATTATTTTGGTTGAAAATTTATCTTGTGGGTTAAATATTATTTTTTATTTTGTTGAAAATTAAATTTCTTAACTAAAAATTTAACTATTCTAATGAAAGATCTAGCATTTAAGTTGAAAATTAAACTCTTTGATTAAATTTTTTTTTTAAGATTGATCTTTTCTAATTGAAAATTCAATTACTTGGCTCAATGTTGAAATACTTTGATTTTTTTTATTTCAACTCTTGTTTAAAAATTTTACTTTTTTTTTTAATTTGTCTTTTTTGGCTTAACTCAACTATTTTTTGCACAAAATTAAATTTTTTGAGTAGAAATATTTAATATTACATTTTTGCTAGATATTCGTCACTTTGGTTAAAAACTGAACTTCTTGGTTGAAGTTTTTACCAATTTGTTCGAAAATCATTTTTTTCGTTAAAGATTTATCATTTTGGTTGAAAATTCATCTTTCTCGCTGAAAATTGGTTTTTTCTTTTGTTGTAAATTAATTTTTTCACCTGAAAATTCTACTATTCTAGTTGAAGATTTATCATTTTATTTGAAAATTCGTCTTTTTTGGTTAAATTAAATTGTTTGTCATTCAGACTTAAAATATATTTTGGTTCAAATACCTACTATCACATTATTTATTAAAAATTTGTCTTTTTGGTTGAAACTTTAACTACTTGTTTCAAGGTTAAACAACATTGTTAAAAAATCATTTTTTTATTGAAGATTCATAACTTTAGTTGAAAATTCATTTTTCAGTTTGAAAATTATTTTTTCTTATGTTGAAAATTAATTTTAGTTAGCTGAAAATTTAACTATTTCAATTAAAGATTCATAATTTTAGTTAAAAATTGATCTCTTTGATTAAAAATTTAACTATTTTTTAAAAAATTTGCCGTTTTTGTTTTACTTAACTCCTTTTCACTTAAAATTTTAAAAAATATTTTTTTAAATATCTACTATCACAGTATTTGTTGAAAATTCTTATTTTTTAGTTAAAAATTAAACTATTTAGTTGAAGATTAAACCACTTTTTGAAAAATTATTCTTTTAATGAAAAGTCAACTCTTTGGTTGAAAATTCGTTTTTTTCTTTTGTTAAAAATTAATTTTTTTACCTAAAAATGTATCTATTGTAGTTGAAGATTCATAAATTTATTAGAAAATTTGGGAAAATTGATATTTTGTTATTAAAAATTCCTCTCTTCGGATAAAAATTGATTTTTATTTTTGTTCAAAATTAATTTCTTTACACCTGAAAATTTAACTATTTCAGTTGAAGATTTATAATTTTAGTTGAAAATTCTTCTTTTTTTTTAAATCGTTTTTTTTTTACTGAAAATATAACTGTTTAATTTTTTATCAAAAATGTATCCTTTTTAATTGGAAATTCGACTAATTGTTTGAAAATTTATATATTTAATTAATCGCCTTTTTTATAAAAAATTAATTTACTTGGTTAAAAATGTATCTTTTTCCTTTTAAAAGTAATTTATTTTGGTTAAAATGTAACTATTTCGTTAAAAATTTAAGTATTTTATTTAAAGTTTTTTTGGTTGCAATATCAACTATTAAATTTTTTGCTAAGAATTAATATAAAATGAAAGTAGTTGAAAATTCAACTGTTTTTGGTTAAAGTTTAATTTTTTTTAATTAAAAATTCAACTATCGGGTTGAAAATTTATCTTTGTAGGTTAAAGCCACTGTGTTAAAAAAATCTTCCATTTTTGATTGAGGATTCATCATTTTAGTTGAAAATTCATCTCTTTGGTTCAAAAATTTTTTTTCTTGAGTTACAAATTAATTTTTTCAACTAAAAATTTAACTATTTATGTTGAAAATTTATCATTTCTGTTGAAAATTTATCTGTTTAGTTCAAAATTTAAATTTTTTGTGTAAAATTCATATTCTTTAATCGAAAATTCAACGACATAGGTAAAAGTTGAACTACTTATTGAAAAATTTAATTTTTTGGTTTTTCAAAATTCGTTTTTTTTGGTAAAAAATTAATTTTCTTAAATGAAAATTTAACTATTTTAATTAAAGATTCATTATTTTAGTTAAAAATTTATCTTTTTTGTGGAAAGTTTAATAATTTGGTTGAAAATTTATCCCTTTGGTAGAAAGTTTATCTATTTTGTAAAAAATTGATCTTTTTAATTAAAAGTTGACCTACTTTGTTAAAAAATTATTTTTCAGTTAAAAGTCTATCTCTTTGGTTGAATATTTAACTATTTTGTTGAAAATTCTTTTTTTTTGTTAACATTTAATTTTCTTAGCTTAAAATAAAACTTTTTTATTTATGATTGAAAATGCATCTTTTTTAGTTTAAAATTTTTCTACTTTGATAAAAAATATTGTCTTTTTTTGCTCAAGGTTCAACTTTTTGTTAAAAATTCGACCATCTGGTTGAAAATTTAACAATTTGGGTGAAATTTCAACTTTTTTGCTTAAAATTTAATTACTTTGTTGAAAATTTAACTATTTTGTTATAAAGTCATCTTTTTTATCAAAAATTCAAAAGTTTTTTTGAAAATTTGTCTTTTCTGATTTAAAATTTATATTTTTTGGGCAAAAGTCTTTTTTGGTTAAAATGAATTAAAAATTTTTTTATTTCAGTCTTTATTTTTTTTGTTTCATTCATAAAGTATTTTATGTTAAAAATGTCACAAAATTACAGCGCAGGTCGTTGAACACTTTTGGTGAAGGGAAATGGAAAATTGGTCAGGGAAAAATCAGGGAAAATTCAGCCACCCTGATATTGTTAATAAAAAAAAAAGATTTAATATATTTGTCTTATTTATAAAAAAAATCAGAAATTAATTTTATTATTAGGAAAAATTCAATGATGAAAAATATTTCTTCCAGAACCTGGGAAACGGTGCAGGTAGGAGCGTCTGACGCGTCGACTGTTACTACTGAATAACGGTCACGTCTTCGTCCTACTGCAGTAGAGCAGTCCAGTAAGAAATCAGACCGATATATTTACCTCGCGTCTTCTCCCAACGTCGAAAGACAGTTTTTTTATTAATAATTTTTTTTTAACAATAGCCAAAAAATATTTGTATACAATATATATATATATATATATATATATATATATTATTTTTTATTATATAATATATACATACTCTAATTTAAAAAAATTAATTTAAAATCTAAAAATATTTCAATAAATTTTAAACAAGATGTAGATTTTTCAAAATTTCCAAATAAAATTTTGAAGTTTTTTGAAGATTTCGAAAGGTTTCAAGATAATGAAATTTTTCGCTTAAGATTCTTGGGAATATTTCAAGTGATTTTTTATTTAAAAGAAAATAATTTTTAGAAATTTGAAATTTCAAATTGAAATTTTTTGGATAAAAATATCAACTATTACATTTTTTGTTACAAAATTATCTTTTTTGGTTAAAAATTTGACTACTTGATTGAAGATAAACTTTTTTGTTGCAATTTTTATTTGTCATATCTGAAATTTTTAGAAATCTTTTTAAATTTTTGGTCCAAGTATCCGGTTTAAAATATTTTTAAAACAATAATTTATAATTTCGAAGTGAAAGCGTTTGAAATTCAAAAAAAAAAATTATTGAACGATTTTAAATTAAAAAGTTGCTAAAATCAAAAAATTTTGGATTAGGTAAGATTTAAATAAAAAAGGAAAAATTTTTAACAAAATACTTCAATCTTCAACCAAAAAAAAAAATAAATGGAAAAATTTACAGGTGAATTTAATCTGAAAAAATCTTCAAAAATAAAAAAAATTTACCAAAAATCTTCCAGATTTTTTCGACATTTTTAGAAGTCTTTTGAATTATTTAAAATTTTCTTCACAATTTATTTTTAAAAATAAAAAATTATATTAAACTTTCCTATGAATCTTAAGAAAAATTTTTCATTCTCTTGAAACCTTACCAAATTGATTACAATTTTTCTTAAAATTTAATTTATTTCTGTATTGTAAAAGGGAAGTTTTGTTTTAAAATTTCTAAGTTCGAAAAGGGACATTTTATATTTTCAAAAATTACTTTTTAGAGATAGTTGCAAAATTTAAAAAACCATTTAAACTGATTTACTAAAATTTCGAAACAGAATGCAGGCAAATTTAAAGCAAAATTTTTCAATTTTGCAAGATACGAAATTTTGTAAAAAATTCGTGTACCCACAAAACTAAAACAATTTTCTCCAGTTTCCCATGCAAATTTAAAATAATTTTCCATTAAGAAAAAAAAAATTTAAGAGAAAATTAAAAAAGATTAATGAAATTGTCAAAAACAAAATTTGTAACCATTTAGAGCTAATTTTTTAATTTTGTAGAATTAAAAAAAAAATTGAAAAAATTTGAATCATTTTTAAAGATATTTAAAACTTTGGAAAAAAATATTTAAATGTTTGCAAAATTAAAAATAATTTCAAAAATTGTAACCAAAGTGATGATATCTGAAGATTAAGAATATTAAAAAAATAAATAAAGTAAAGTAAATATTTAAAAAGATTTTAAATCATTTCGAAACATTCACAAAATTGTTAAAAAAGATTTTGTAATATTTTAAAGCAACTTTATTAAATTTTCACGACTTAATAAAAATTAGAATCATTTTTAATATATTTAAAAGTAAAAAAAAACTTCAAATAATATTTTAAATCTGATAAAATTTTTTCAGAAAATCGAACAAAACGTATGTTTTTAAAGATTTTTAAATAAAATTTTTAAGTTTTTCAAGGATTTTAGAAGGTTTCAAATATTTAAAAAAATTGTAAGATTCCTGGGAAAATTTTTAATGATTTTTTATTTTGATGAATTAATTTTAAAAGAATATTTGTGAGGATTTCAAAACATTTGAAAAGATTTCCAATATTGTAAAAAAAAATCTGATACAAAGGCAATTTTTTAATTTTCTATAGATTTTTGCAGATTTCAAACGAAAAAATTAGAAGCTTCTTTAGAATTTTGAAAGGTTTTAAGGGGTTAAAAAATTATTAAAAATTCCTAGAAAAATTTATAATAATTTTTATTTTGAAATATGTTATTTAAGAGGATATTTAAAAAGATTTTTAGAAATTAAAAAAAAATAATTTTTTAAGTGTATATTTTTGAAGGTTTTGAAAGGTTTTGAAATATATAGAAAGTTTTTGGGATTTCTGAGAAAATTAAAAATAATTTTTATTTTGGAAAATTAATTTCAAGAAAATATTTGAAAACATTTCAAAAGATTTCCAAAATTGTCGAAAAATAATCCGGAAGATTTTAAGGCAATTTTTTGCAACTTCTTATAAACTTTTGCAGAATCCGAACAAAAAATTAGAAAGTTTTTCAGATTTTTAAAAAGTTTTAAAAGGTTAAAAAATGAGCCTAAGAATCCTAAGAAAATTTTGAATGATTTTTATTTTTTTAATTGTATTGCAAAATAATATTTGGAAAGATTATTAAAAGTTTCGAAAATAATTTTAAATTTTAAACGACTTAGACAAAATTTTAACAAAATTTATATTTTTGAAGATTTTTAAATAAAATTTGGATGCTTTTTAAAGATTTTAAAAGTTTCCAAGATAAAAAAAAATTGTAAGGTTCCCGAGAAATTTTAAAATCACTTTTATTTTTAAAAAATGATTTTCGGAGAATATGTGACAAAATTTCAAAAAATTTTAAAAGATTTCCAAGATTTTCAAAAAAGAATTTGAAAGATTCCAAGGCAATTTTTAAAAATTTTTATAAATTTTTACAGATTTTAAACAAAACAAAAATTGAAATCTTTTTCAGATTATTGAAAATTTTTAAGGGCAAAAAATGACCTTAAAATTGGTATGAAAATTTGCAATGATTTTTATTTTGAAAATTTCATTTTAAGATTCTGGAAAATTAAAAAATTACTTTTTTTAAAAATAATTTTTTAAAAATATTTTTAAAATGTTTTAAAACATTTTAAATGATTTTATTGTGAAAAAAGAATGTGGAAGATTCTAAGAAAATTTTTTGAATTTTTTATAAAATTTTGCAGATTCCGAACAAAGAAATTAAAATTTTTTTATGATTTTGAAAGATTTGAAGAAAATAAAAAAAAAATCTTCAGATTCCTAGAAAATTTAAAATGATGTTCATTTTAAAAAATCTATTTTGAAAGAATATTTAAAAATATTTTCAAAAATTTCAAAAAATAATTTAAAATTTTAAAAGATTTTTTAAAAATTTGAACAAAATGTATATTTTTGAAGACTTTGAAATGAAATTCGGATGCTTTTTGAGGCTTTTGAAAGTTTTCAAAATGTATTAAAAATTTGTTAGATTCCTGCAAAAATTTCAAGATTTTTATGTTAGTATTTTAAAAAATTAATTTTATGAGAATATTTTTTAAAAATATTTTTATTTTTAAAAATTAGTTTTAAGAGAGTATTGAAAAATATTTTAAATTTGAAAAATAATTTTGAAATTACTCGAACTTTTTCTAAAATTTGGTAAAATCTTTTTGAATTTTCTCAAGAATTTTAAGACTATAAAACTCAAACATGAGTGTTTAAAAACTTTATATAATAAGTAATTTTCAAAATTGGCATTTTAAATTAAAATTGATTTTTCTCCTCAAACCGAAAAACTTCATTTGCGACTAACTTGATTCATAACACTAGTTTTTTTTTCAAATTTGAAATAAGTGCTTTATTACTCAAACCCAAAAAAAAAAAAATTATATTTAAAAATCCAACAATTGTTCTACAAAGCGTTATGTAATGAATGAGCAGCCCCGTATTGTTGATATTTCAAAATAAATTTTAACTATGAAAATAGTGTTAGGATGTTAAAAAATCAATTACCTTAAAAAAATAACCTAAAAAGAATTTAAAAAAAAGACACGAGACCTAGAGATGCGTTTTCATACCTAGCAGAAAAGATTCAGAGTTAGGATTGGGAAATACTCGAGGGTTGAGTTCTGTGTCGTGGATGGATCAATGAAAATATACCCCTCCTATGCTCTGCGCTCACCCTTCCCTTCCTACGCGCTGCCTTCTCCCCACCCCTCCAGCGCTCTGCCGTCCACAACCTTTCCAACGCGCTGCC
>JAUELO010000004.1:1672420-1700511 GCA_032357855.1 Amphibolips quercusostensackenii | reverse complement strand
TTAATCAGTTCACAACATAAATATCAATTAACTAAAACATTCAAATAATTTTGGCTTCATATATTTTTGTTGAATTTGTGTTTTAAAAGAGTAAATCGTACACTAAAAATACATAAATTGTACTTTACAAAAAGTTAAATTTTCAGTTAAAAAAATTAATTTTCGGTTTAGAAAAAAATTAATTTTCAGTGAAAAAAATTAATTTTCGGTTTAGAAAAAAATTAATTTTCGGTGAAAAAAATTAATTTTCTGTAAAAATTAATTTTCAGTGAAAAAAATTAATTTTCTGTAAAAATTAATTTTCAGTTAGAAGAGTTAATTTTCAATATTAAAAATTAATTTTTAACTAAACTGATGAATTTTCTACTAAAATGATGATTCTTCAACTGGGCCAGTTGAACTTTAAACCAAAAAGATGAATTTTCAACTACAATCATAAATTTTCAACTAAGAAGATTAATTTCCACCGAAAAAAAAGAATTTTTAACTAAAAAAGATCAATATTGTCAACCAAAAATTGAGAGGTTAAATTATCAATTAAAAACCATTCATTTTCAACAAAAGAGATTAATTTTCAACCAAAGAGATTAACTTTCAGCTAAAATTATGAAATATTCTATAAGAATGGTTACTGTTTCAGTTTAAGAAAAAAGTACTTTTCAACAAAAAAAATAATTAAAAAAATAGTTCAAAAAGTGATGAATTTTCAACTAAAATGATGAATCTTCAACTGGAATAGTTGAATTTTCAACCAAAAATATGAATTTTTAAACAACAAGATTACTTTCCCAACAAAAAGTTTAATTTTCTACCAAAAAAATACGATTTTTCAACAAAATACATAAATTTTCAACTAAGAGACAATTTTTTAAACCAAATAGTTGGACTTTGAACTAAAAAAATATAAACTTTCAACCAAAATTGAAATAGCTAAGTTTTCGGTTAAAAAATTAATTTTGAACCAAACTGATGAATTCTCAACTAAAATTTAATTGGAATAGTTAAATTTTTAATCAAAAAGATGAATTTTCAACCAAATACATGAATTTTCCACTAAAAAAAAAATATAAATTGTCAACCAAAAAATAAGTCGTTAAATTTTCAGATAAAAAAATCAATTTTCAACCAAAGATATGAATTTTCAACTAAAATTATGGAATATTCAATTAGGATAATTACATTTTCATATTACAAAAACTAATTTTCAACTGGCAAATGGGAAAGTTAAATGTTCAGTAAAAAAAATTAATTTTTAACGAAAAAAAACCAAATATTCAACAAAATAGTTTAATCTTCAACCAAGGAGATGAATTTTCAACTAAAATATTGAATCTTTAATCTTCATTAAAAATTTCAGTTTAAAAAAATAATGTTCAACACAAAAAAAAACGAATATTTAATTTTTGGAAATTATTTTTTTTTCTGAAAGTTTTTCTGTAGATATCTACAACAAAAGATTAATTTTTAACAAAGTAATTTAAAGTTTAACTGTTAAAGAAAATTTTTTAAACAACAAATATTAAAATTTTCTAACAATAAAAAAATGAATTTTCAACAAAATACTTTAATTTTCATCCAAAGTGATGAATTTACAAGTTGAAGTTGATTCAAATAGTTGAAGTTTCATAAAAAAAAATGAATTTTTAACTAAAAAATATCAATTTTAAAGCAAAAACTAAAAAGTTACATTTTTAGATAAAAAAATTAATTAAAAACAAAGCAAAGAAAATCTCAACAAAATAGTTAAATTCACAACCAAAGATATAAACCTTAAACAAAAAAAATTATTTTTCAACAAAGTGGTTCAACCTTTGCCAAAGTTGAATTACATTTTGAGTCTAAAAAATTAATTTTTAACAAAAAAGAAACGAATTTTCAACCAAAAATGAAAAAATTACATTCTCAGGTGAAAAATTAATTTTCAATAAATAAACAGATTTCCAACAAAATAGTTGCATTTTTAAACAAGAGATAAACATTAGACTAAAAAAATAAATGTTTAATAAAGTGGTTCAATTTTGACACAAGTAATTAAATTTTCAACTAAAAAAATATCTATTTTTAACCAAAAATAATTTCAACTATAATTGTAAAGTATAATTTAAATTCAATTTTTTAAAATCAGAAGTTCTTAAAATTTATTAAACTTTTATTTAAGGATTTATTTCTTACCATGTGAGGATATTTGTCCGGATCTGTAACGCTGATATCTGTCAATTTGATATTCAGGTACTGATCCACTGAATGCAGAGTACCTTGAATACTATAAATAAAAATTGTTATTAATATATTGTAAACAATTTTCCATGTTTTATTTATTTAACTTCTTGATAGTAAATTTGTTATATATACCTGAGGTCATTCTTCAATTCTACGACCACGTCTTTTCCAATCAGGGATTTGAAAAAAGAGTAGAACAACTGGAAGAAAATAAATTGCATTTTTTTATATTTCAAATATGAAATTTATAATAATTGAAAACACATAAAAAAAAAGAAATACATTTTTCAGGGCAAAAATATGGTTAATTACATTAGAAACAATTTTAATTTAAAGTAAAAATTAAATTGAAAATATTATCAATCAGCAAATACGTGGATTTTGAAACTAAAAAGGGTAAATTTTTAACGAAATAGTTAAATTTCCAACCATAAACAGAGCAGTTAAATTTTCAGTTAAAAAAATTAATTTGCAACAAAAAAAAAACGAAATTTCAACAAGAGAAATTAATTATCAAATAAAGAATAACAGTTAATTTTCAGTAAAAAAAAATGATTTTCAACAGAATAAAATAAATTTTCAACGAAAAATAGTTGATATTTCAACCAAAAGATTTAAATTTTAATTCAAAGAGTTAAATTCATCTAGAAAGGATTAATTTTCTACAAAAGTTTAATTTTCAAACCGAAAGAAGAAAATTTCACCAAAAAAGTTCACTTTCAATCAAATATCACAATTTTTAAACAAATAGATTAATTTTCTCAGTTTAATAATTTAAAAAAAAGTTAAATTCATAAAAAAGATGAATTTTGAACAAAATAGTTGAACCTTCATCCAAAAAACATTAATTTTCCAAAGAAAAAAAAAATATTTTTTACAAAACAGTTTAATTTTTAATCCGAAAATAAAAACTTTCAACAAAAAAGTTAATTTTCAGCAAATATTAAAATTTTGAAGTAAATGGATGAGTCTTGTGCTAAAAAGATTAATTTCCAACAAATTAGTTAGATTTTCAAAGGAAAA
The DNA here is from genome assembly GCA_032357855.1 of Amphibolips quercusostensackenii. NCBI lineage: Eukaryota > Metazoa > Arthropoda > Insecta > Hymenoptera > Cynipidae > Amphibolips > Amphibolips quercusostensackenii. Next base: position 1,697,268 of record JAUELO010000004.1, on the reverse strand, counting down.
AATCAATTTTTAGATAAAATAATTATGAATCTTCAACCAAAAAGTTAATTTTTATTGAAGTAGTTCAACTTGATGAATTTTCAATGGAAAATGTAATCGTTGATATTTCAACCAAAAAAGATTTTACTTTTAAATCAAAAAGAAATGGATTCATCCAAAAAAACATGAATTTTGAAAAAAAAAATTTTAATCTCAACCAAAAAAAATTAGTTTTCTATAAAATAGTTTAATTTTTAAACCAAAAAAAGGAATTTTCAACAAAAAAAGGAAAATATTCAACCAAATAGTCGAGGTTTGAAAAAAATAGATAAATTTTCTACCAAGATGATTAATTTTCTCCAAAAAAGACGAAATTTTAATAGTTGATATTTCAACCAAAAAAGATTGAAATTTTCAATTAAAAAGAGTTGAATTTATCAAAAAAAATATACGAATTTTGAATTAACAGTTGAATCCAAAACAAAAAAAAATAATTTTGTAAAAAATAGATCAACTATTATACTGAAAAAGAAATTTTCACTAAAATACTTAACTTTCAACTAAATAGAATTTTGAAGCAAATGATGAATCTTCAACAAAAAAAGTGAATTTTAACAAAGCAAATAAACTTCATAAATTTTTAATAAAAACTGTAATAGTTGACAATTCAACCAAAAAATATTTCAATTTTAAACCCAAAAAGACGAATTTTCAACGCAACAGTGGAATTTTCAACCACAAATATGGATTCTTCTGTTTTTAACAAAGCTGTTTAATTTTAAACAAAATAATTTATTTTTGCACAAAATAGCTTCATTTTCAACAAAAATTGGTTAATTTTGAAGTATATAGTTTATTTTTGAACAAAACAGTTGAATTTTAAAAGTTTAATTTTGAAGAAAGAGTTTAATTTTTAACGAAATAGTTCAATTCTGAACAAGAAATTTAATTCTGATCAAATTAGTTTAATTTTGAAAAAATAGTTCAATTTTTGAAAAGAATAGTTAAGTTTTGAACAAAATAAGTTAATTTGGAACAAAATAGTTTAATTTTGACCAACATAGTTTAATGTTGAAAAAAGTAGTTCAACTGTGAACCAAATAATTTACTTTTTAACAAACCAGTTTAATTTTGAAAAAATAATTTAACTTGGAACAAAATAGTCTAATTTTGAACAAAATATTCTAATTTTAAATCATTTTTAATAAGATTTTTTTTTAATTTTGATAAGAACAGTTTAATTTAAAAAAATAGTTCAATCTTAAAAAAATAGTTTAATTTTGAACTTAATAATTTACTTCCAAACAAAATTATTTAATTTTGATAAAAATAGATTATTTAAAAAAATAGTTTAATCTTGAAAAAAGTAGTTCAACTGTGAACCAAATAATTTACTTTTTAACAAACCAGTTTAATTTTGAATAAAATAGTATTATTATGAAAATAGTTTAATTTGAAACAAAATAATTTATTTTTAAACAAAATAGCTTAATTTTGAACAAAAATAGTTTAATTTTGAACAACATAATTTAATTTCGAACAAAATAATTTAATTTTAAACAAAACTGTTTAAGTTTGAAACAAAAATAAATCAATTTTGAACATAATAATTTAATTTTGCAAGAAATATTTTAATTTTGAACAAAATAATTTAATTTTAAACAAAACTGTTTAATTTTGAACAAAATAATTTAATTTTAAACAAAATAGTTTAATGTTAAACAAGAGAGTTTGATTTGAACAACATAAATAAATTTCGAACAAGATAATTTAATTTTAAACAAAACTATTTGAATTTGAACAAAATAATTCGATTTTGAAAGAAATAATTTAATTTTGAACAAAATAGTTTAATTTTGAACAAGATAATTTAATTTTAAACAAAACTGTTTAATTTTGAACAAATAATTTAATTTTGATCATAATAATTTAATTTTGAACAAAATATTTTAATTTTGAAAAATAATTTAATTTTGAACAAGATAATTTAATTTTAAACAAAACTGTTTAATTTTGAACAAAATAATTTAATTTTGAACAAAATAGTTTAATGTTAAACAATATAATTTAATTTTGAACAAAATTAATTAATTTTGAATAAAACAGTTGAATTTTAAACAAAATAGTTAAATTAAAAAAAAAGAGTGTAATTTTCAACAAAATAGTTTAATTCTGAACAAAAAATGTAATTTGGACAAAAATGGTTTAATTTTGAAAAAATAGTTTAATTTTTGAAAAAAATAGTTTAGTTTGAACAAAATAACTTAATTTTAAACAAAAAAGTTTACTTTTGAACAAAATAGTTCAATTTTTAACAAAATAATTTAATATTGAACACAATTATTTAATTTTAAAGAAAATAGTTTAATTTGGAACTAAATAATTTACTTTAAAACAAAACAGTTAAATTTTAAACAAAATAGTTTCATTTTGAAGAAAATAGTTCAATTTTTAAGAAAATAGTTTAATTCTGATCAACAAATTTAATTTTGATCAAAATAATTTAATTTGGAAAAAATAGTTCAAATTTTCAAAATAATAGTTTAGTTTTAAACAAACTAAGTTAATTTTGACCAAAATAGTTTAATTTTGAACAAAATAATTTAATATTGAACAAAATTATTTAATTTTGAACCAAATTTTTTAATTTTGATAAAAATAGTTCAATATTGAACAAAATTATTGAATTTTGAACCAAATTTTTTAATTTTGATCAGAATAGTTTATTTTAAAAAATCGTTTAACCTTCAAAAAAGAGTTTAACTTTAAACGAAATGATTTACTCTTTAACAAAATAGTATAATTTTAAACAAAATAATTTAATTTTGAAAAAAAATACTTCAACTTGAAATAAATAAATTTTTATTTTGAACATCTTTTAATTTTGAAAAAATTATTTAATTTGGACAAAAATAATTTAATTTTGAACAAAACAGTTTCATTTTGAACAAAACAGTTATATTTTAAAGAAAATAGTTTAATTTTAAACAAAATAGTTGAATTTTGAACAAGATAGGTTAATTTTGAACAAAATAGTTTAATTTTGAACTAAATAGGTTAATTTTGAACCAAATAGTTCAATTTTCAGCAAAATAGTTTGATTTTGAACAAAATAATTCAGTTTTGAACGAAATAGTTTAATTTAGAAAATAATAATTTACTTTTAAACAAAATTAATTTATTTTGAATAAAACAGTTGAATTTTAAACAAAATAGTTAAATTTAAAAAAAATAGTGTAATTTTCAACAAAGTAGTTTAATTCTGAGCAAAAACTTTAATTTGGACCAAAATGGTTTAATTTTGAAAAAATAGTTTAATTTTGAAAAAATAGTTTAGTTTTGAACAAAATAAGTTAATTTAAAAAAAAAGTTTAATTTTGAACAAAATAGTTTGATTTTTAACAAAATAATTTAATAATTAACAAAATTATTTAATTTTGAACAAAATAGTTTAATTTAGAACATAATAATTTACTTTAGAACAAAACAGTTAAATTTTAAACAAAATAGTTTCATTTTGAAGAAAATAGTTCAATTTTTAACAAAATAGTTTAATTCTGAACAAAAAATTTAATTTTAAACAAAGCAGTTGAATTTTAAACAAAGTACTTTAATTTTGAAGCGAATAGTTTAATTTTTAACAAAATAGTTAAATTCTGAACAACAAATTTAATTTTGATCAAAATAATTTAATTTGGAAAAAAAAGTTTAAATTTTGAAAAAATAGTTTAATTTTAAACAAAATAAGTTAATTTTGATAAAAATAGTTTAATATTGAACAAAATTACCTTATTTTGAACCAAATTTTTTAATTTTGATAAAAACAGTTAAATCTTAAACAAAACAGTTTCATTTTGAACAGAAGAGTCTACGTTTTGAACAAGACAGTTTAATTTCGAACAAATTATTTTAATTTTGAACAAAATATTTAAATTTTGATCATAATAGTTTGGTTTTGAACAAAACAGTCAAACTTTGAATAGTTTAAATAGTTTGAATAGTTTAATTTGGAAGAAAATAGTTTAATTTTTAAGAAAATAGTTTAATTCTGAACAAAAAACTTCATTTTGATCAAAATAGTTTAATTTGGAAAAAAATGGTTCAAATTTGAAAAAAAGTTTAGTTTTGAACAAAATTATTTATTTAGAACAAAACAGTTTAATTTTGAACAAAATGCTTTAATTTTAAACAAAGTAGTTTAATTGTGAACAAAATAGTTTAATTCTGATAATAGTTTGTTTTTGAACAAAATAGTCTAATTTTGAACAAAATAGTTCAATTTTGAACAAAACAGATTAATTTTAGACAAAATAATAACATTATATGTTTATTCCCTAAGTTTTTAAATTATTTAAATATCTTTTTCGAAGTTAATATTTTTATTGAAACAATTGAGTAAAACCTACACAATATGTTAACTGTTTTAAATACTTTCCAGAACTTTCAATTTTTTAGGAAATTCCAGGGGTTTCTCTGTTTTTAAACACTAATAAAACTCCACACATGTCAAATTTTTGAATTTGAAATGGTAAACAAAATTTAATAAAAATTCCGAAATTTCGTTTTCAGATACAAAAAATCAGAACAGCAATAAAAAAATTCAAGACACCCAGTCACCACAATTTTGATTTTCGACATTTTCAGAAAATTTTTTTACTTTGAGGTTATGTCACGAAACGTTCTTAGGAAATCCAATTTCCTGAGTAAATTAAAATGAAAAACGCAAACTCACCATTTTTGCAAGGAAGCTGGGGCCCTAATTGAACTCCTAAATTAGTAAGTTAACTAATCCGCATCGAAATAAACCTACAATTTTACTCCTTTTATTCACGGTTTATTAAGAAAAAAACTGTCATTCGTAATATTTCTTAACTTTACCACCAGTTAAATACTCTTCTGCAATTAAATATTAAATCGGCAGCGAAAGATTCAGGTTGTGAAAAATAATCCAGGAAATAGGGAACAAAAGATTTAATTTCCTGATAAATCCAGAGAGAATTAATTCCCCGAAAACAACAAATTTGTAATTTTTTGGTTAGGATTTTAACTGCTTTGTGCGCAGGCATCAATCTAAATTGGCGCGATATTTAAAATATAGATAATGCACACTTATTTCATTTTTCTCTAATTGAGTCATTTTTCAATAAAAAATATATTTTTACAATAAATAATACAGTAATAAGAGCTTTATACTTGTAATGTTAAGATTGAACAATCTTCTAGGTTAAAAACTATTTATTATTAATCTTTAAAGTGACTTTAGCTAGGTTTATTTGATAACCAATCATGTCCTTGTACCATTGCGCATGTGCAGACTCAGTTTTCTGGAAATTGTCACTGATGTGTCTCTGCGTGTCACACAGTGTCACTGTTTCTAAATTTCACAAATATTTTGTGATTTTTTTGATGTTTCTTAACATAAAATTTCATTTATTTGGCTAATTTGAATTTGTGGTGAGATTAAAAATTCCAGGAATTTTTATCTATAAAATAAGAAAATAATTGGACATTTTATTGGGGTAAGTAGAAACTTAACCTATACATTATTTCATGTTTTTTGGTTAATACTTATTTATTTCAGAGGAAAATTTAGATATTTTTCATATTTAATTTTTATTAGATAATAATACTGAAAAGAAAATACAGAAATTTCTATTATATAATAACGAATACCTATTTTTTAGGTTTATTTGTTCATATGTTTTTAAGGTAATGTACAAAATAGTTTCCTTTTTTAACCCTAAAATATGAATAATCAAGAAGAAATTTCTTTTTCAATCTATTATTTTAATTTTCTACCAAGTGCTTAAATTTTTTTACAAAAAAACGACAAATTTTTAACTAAAATTATGAATCTTGAACCAACAAAATAATTTTATAACATATTAGTTCACTTTTTAACCAAAAAATATTGTCAATGAAAAATACAGTAGTTATTAAAATTTGCAAAGATGAATTTTCAAGTAAATTGTTAAATTATTATTTAAAAAAAAATTAATTCTTAACCAAATGTATTTTTAATTAAAAATGATTAATTATTTCCCCAAAGAGGCCAATTTTCTATATAAAAAAATTCCTTTTTTTAATCTTAAAATATGAATTTTCAACAAAGCATATGATTTTTAAACAAACACGTGAATTTTTGCCGAGGAGATTATTTTTCTACCAAAAATGACGAATTTTCAGCTAAAATTATGAATCTTCAAAAAAAAAATAATAATTTGATAACAAAGTAGTTAAATTTTCAACAAAAACTGTAATGAAAATAGTTTATCTTTTAAAGAAAAAAATGAATTTTTGGCGAAAAATGTAATGGTTGATATAAAACTAAAAAAGATTAATTTTGAACACAATGGTTGAATATTTAACAAAATGTTAAATAGTTTTCTAAAATTTTTTAAATCCCACAAAATTAAAAAAAATGTCTTAAAATCTTAATTTTCAATATTAGAGAAACATTTACATTTAAAACTTTCTCTGTTATCAATAATGTTGAGAAGCATTCATAAATAAATGTTATCATGAGATAAAATTACTTATTTGGAAACTTTTATTTTCCCAATTTTAAAAAATTTGGGCAAAAAATTAATAATAAAATTATTGTCTTTATTATTAAATAAACATTTACGACTTGAATGATCTATTTTAGAAACAAAAATTTTTAGAATTAAAATTCCTCATTTGATTTTAAGGCAATCTTTCACATTTTTGCAGTATTTAAAAAAATTTTAGGGAAAATTTGAATTATTCTAATAAATATCTCCATTTTCTCAAAGTTTTCAAAAGATTAAAAATAATTTAAAATTTGAAAAGATTTTTAAAAAACTAAAAAATAAAATGTCGACTTTTAAAAATTCCAAAATATTTCAAAAAATTTCAAGATTCCTAGGAATATTTGAAGTTCTTTATTTTCAAAAATTAATTTTAAGAGAATATTTGAAAAGGTATTAAAAATATTTCAAAAGATTTTTAAAATTGCAAAAACAATTCAATTTTTTCCTAAAATTTGGTAAAATCCTGTAAAAAAAACAGAACATCTTAGAAATTTTCTACATGCTTTTTTGACTCTGCTGAAATCTTCAAGTCTTTTTGAATTTTCTGAAGATACCTGAGAAAATTATATTTATAATGCTTTAAAGCAAAGAAAAAACAAAGAAACTTAAAAAATAAATAGTTACTTTTTTGAAAATTTACTTTTTTGGTGGAAAATTCATAATTTTATTTCAAAATTTATGGTTTTTGTTAAAAATGTGTTTTCTTAAAAATTGGTCTTTTCAGCAGAAAATTAATTTTCTTAGTTGAAAATTTATCTTTTTGATTAAAGACTTCACTATTTCATTAAAAAATCATTTCTTCTTCAGATGAATTGATCTGTTTTTGATTAAAAATTAAAATATTTGTTGATAAGAATATCAATTATTACATTTTTTGTTTAGAATGAATTGATAAATTACATTTTTTTTTGGAAAATTTAACTATTTGTTATAAAAATTATTTTTTTTTTTGTTTGTTAAGGATCCATAATTTTAGTTAAAAATTCCTTGTTTTTAGTAGAAAATTAGTCTTCTTTGTCGAAAATTCATGCATTTGGTTGAAAATGAATTTTTTTTTGTTTTTAAAATTTATATTTTAGGGTTAAAGAGGAAATTGTGTTGTAGAAAATTCGTGTCTTTTGAGAAATATTGGACCCTTTTTCGTTGTAAATTCAATATTTTCGATAAAAATTCAACAATTTCCATAAAAATTCAACAGTTTTGTGAAAAATAATTTTTTCAGTTTCAATATGAACTATTATATTTTTTGCTGATAATTCATTTATTTTGTTAAGAGTTAAACTATTTTTATTACATTTTTTGTTAAGAATAAATTAATTAAACTTTTTTTTGTTGAAAATTTAACTACTTTGTTATAAAATTATTTTTCTGGTTAAAGATCCACAATTTTATTTGAAAATTCGTTGTTTTTAGTAGAAAATTTTTAACTAAATTGTTGAATTTAAAATCAAAAGAGATGAATTTTCTACAAAACAGTTTTTTTCTTAACCCTAAAATATGAATTTTGAAAAAAAATAATTTTCCACTAAAAACGACGAATTTTAAATAAAATTGTGGATCTCTAACCACAAAATAATATTATACCAAAGTAGTTAAATTTTCAACAGAAATGTTAAATTAAATGATAAATTCTAAACGAAAAATGTAATAAAACTAGTTTTACTTTTAACAAATAAATGAATTCTCGGCGAAAATTATAATAGTTGATATTAAAACTAAAAAAGATTAATTTAAAAAAAATTGTTGAATTTTCAACGAAATTCAAAAGTTTTTATCAAAGCACTAAATTCTCAACCAAAAAATAATAATTCTCGACAAAAAATGTAAAAGTTGATATTTTATTTAAGAGAGATTTTAATTTCAAATGAAAATCGACTTTTCAACAAAGTAGTGGAATCTTCAACCAGGAAAAATGAATATTCAACGAAAAAAGTTTAATTCTTAACCAGTTGTATTTTTAACCAAAAAAGAATAAATATTTCCTAAAAGAGAAGAATTATCTACAAAACAGTTTCCTTTTCAACACTTAAATATGAATTTTAGAAAAAAAAATTTTTAACCAAACCAAAAAGATTAATTATTTACTAAAAACGACGAATTTTCAAATAAAATTGTGGATCTTTAACCAGAAAAATAATTTCATAACAAAGTAGTTAAATTTTAAAAAAATGTGATAATTGATAATTCAACAGCAAAATTTCCAATTCCCCCTTTTCTCTCTTTTCCCATTTCCCCTTCCCCACTTTCCCTTTACCCATCCCCTTTTCTTCTTTGTCCTTTTCCTATTTTCCTTCCCCTGTACCGTTTTTCCCTTTCCCCTTCCATTTTATCCTTCCCTATTTCTCCTTTTCTATTTTCCCCATATCCCTTTCCCCGTTTTCTTTTTTCCATTTCTCCTTTCCCCTTTGCCCTTTCGCCCTTTTCCTCTTTAATCTGACCCTTTTCAGTTTTCTCCAGTCCCCTTTTTCCCTTCTGTTTTAACCTTTTCCATCTCTCCTTATCCCCCATTTCTGTTTTCCTCCTTTTCTGTTTGCCATTTCCCCTTTTTCCTTTTCCTCTTACCCCTTAGTCCTTTCCCTCTTTCTCCGTTTTTCCGATTTCCTCTTTCCCTGTTTCCTTTCCCCTTTGCGCTTTCCCTTTTCTTCGTTCTCTTTCCCCTGTCCCTGTTTCACTTTTCTCCTTTTTCCTTCCGCTTTAACCTTCCCCGTTTCTTCTTTCCCCTTTTCATATTTTCCTTTTCCCCTTTCCTCATATCCCTTTACCTGTTGTCTCCTTTCCCATTTCTCCTTTTACTTTTTCCCCCCCTTGTTCTTTCCCTTTTCCTCTTTCTCCGATTCCCCCTTCCCGATTTCCTCTTTCCCTTTTTTCTTTCCCCTTCGCCCTTTTTCCCTGTTCTTCTTTCTCTTTCCCCTGTCCGCTTTTTACTTTTTCCCTTTCCAATTCCGCTTTAACCTTCCTCGTTTCTTCTTTTTCCATTTTTCTTTTTGCCTTTTCCTGTTCCTTTTTCTTTTGCCCATTTTCTTTCCCCTTTTTCTATTTCCCCTTTATCCTTTTCCTCTTGCACCTTTTCCCCTTAACCACTTTCTCTCTTTTTTTGTTCCCCTTTCCCTATTTCCTCTTTCCCTTTTTCTTTTGCCCTTTCCCTTTTCTTATTTCTCTTTCCTCTGTCCCCTTTTCACTTTTCCCCTTTCTCCTTCCGCTTTAACCTTCCCTGTTTCTTCTTTTTCCATTTTACTTTTTGCCTTTTCCTGTCCCTTTTCCCCTTTTCTATTTTCTTTTTCCCCTTTTTCTATTTCCCATTTCTCCTTTTCCTTTTGCACCTTTTCTTCTTTACCGCTTTCTTTCTTTTGTTCTCCCTTCCCTATTTTCTTTTTTCCTTTTTCCTTTCCCCTTTACCCTTTCCCCTGTTCTTCTTTCCCTTTCCCCTGTCCCCTTTTCACTTTTCCCCTTTTGCTTTAACCTCCTCCGTTTTTTTCTCCTATTTTCCTTTTCGCCTTTTCCTGTCCCTTTTCCCCTTTCCTATTTTTTCCCCTTTTTCAATTTTTCTCATTTCCCCTTTTCCTCTTGCACCTTTTCCCCTTTGCCACTTTCTCTCTTTTTTGTTTCCCTATTTCCTCTTTCCCTTTTTCTTTGGCCCTTTTCCTTTTCTTCTTTCTCTTCCCTCTCCCCTTTTCCCCTTTCCCCTAACGCGTTAAACTTTTCCTCTTCTCCCATTTTTCCTTTTCACCTTTTCCTGTCCCTTTTTCTCTCCCATTTTTCTATTTCCTCTTACTTTCTTCTTTCCTATTTTTCCTTACCCTATTTTCCTGTCCATTTTCCTCTTTTCCATTTTCATTTTCCCCTTTACCCATTTTCCTCTTTTTCCCCTCCTATTTACCCTTCCCCATTTCACATTACCTATTGCCCTTTCCAGCGTTTCCTCTTTTCCTTTTGCCTTGTCCCCTTTTTACTTTTCCCCTTTCGCTTCAACCTTTTCCTTTTCACCTTTTCCTGCCCCTTTTCCTTTTTCCTATTTTCCTTTTCTCCTTTACCCATTTTCCTCTTTTCCCCTTTCCTATTTACCCTTCCCTATTTCACATTTTCTTTTGTTTGTCCTTTTCCCCGTTTTCTCTTTTTCTTTTCTCCTGTCTCCTTTTCACTTTTCCTCTTTCCCCTAACGCTTTAAGCTTCCCCTCTTCTCCCATTTTTCCTTTTCACCTTTTCCTGTCCCTTTTTCTCTTCCATTTTCCTTTTCCTGTTTTCGCCTTTACTTCTTCCCCATTTTCCTATTTACCCTTCCCCATTTTCCTATTACCTCTTTCCCTCTTTCTCCCTTTTCCAATTCCCGTTTCCTATTTTCTTTTTCTTCACAATTTTTCTTTTTCCCTTTCCCTGTCCCTTTTCCTATTTTCATTTTCCCCTTTCCCCTTCACCCATTTTTCTCTTTTCCCCTTTCCTATTTACCCTTCCCCATTTTACCTTTTCCTTTCCCCTTCACCCTCTCCCCCGTTTCCCTTTTTTGAGTAAAACTCTCTGCTGTACAAGTAAAGCAAAATGGCGATAGCATGAATATATCGGAAGTGGACACGTTATAATAATAGGTGATATTAAAACTAAAAAAGATGAATGTGTAACAAAATTGTTGAATTTTCATCCAAAAAAGATTTTTCAGTCAAAAAGAATAAAATGATTTAGTCAAATCATTGTTTGAAGGGAAAAAATAAATACAAAATAAAAATTTGGAATAACTATTTATTTTTTCAGTTCCTTTGTTTATTAGCTTTAAAGTTATATAAATATAATTTTCTCAGGTATCTTGAGAAATTCTACAAGATTTTTAAAGGTTTCAGACATGTCGAAAAATTATATAGAAAATTTCAAAGTAAGTTTTTTTATTTTACAGGATTTTACAAATTTGCAGGAAAAAATTGGGTCAGTTCAAAAGATGTTGAGGACGTTTGACGTTTGGAAAAAATAAAAAAATTTTCATAAAGTTTCGTAAATCTTTGAAAGTTTTAAAATATTTTTAATCTTTTCAAAACTTCTAAAATTTCTTAATATCTTTTAAACTGATTAGAATTATTCCTAAAATTTTCTTAAAGTCTTTTGAATTTGTTTTTTGCAATTTTTAAAATCTTTTAAAATGTTTCAAATGTCTCTTCATATATATTCTTTCAAAATTTATTTATAAAATAAAGAATAACTTTAAATATTCCCAGGAATCTCAAGACATTTTTTTAATATTTTGAAATCTTTCAAAATCGTTAAAAAAAGACTCCTAAATTTTATTTTTAAATTTTCAAAAATCTACATTTTATTTATTAGTTTGTCAAAAATCTTCAAATTTTGAATTATTTTCAATCTTTTAAAAAATTTGAAAAATTAGAAATATCTATTGAAATAACTCAAACTTTTCCTAACAGTTTTTAAAATCCTGCAAAAATGTAAAAAAATTTCCTTAAAATGAAATGATGACTTTTAATTCTAAACATTATTGTTTCTAAAATAGAAAATTTAAATTGTGAATGAATATTTTATAATAAGGGCAATAATTTTATTGGTAATTTTCTGACTAAGTGTTTTACAGTTTTGAAAATAAAAATGTTTAAATAAGTAATTTTATTTCATGATCAAATTTATTTATGATTTTTTTTAACATTATTGATGAAAGAGAAAGTTTTAAATGTATTTTTTTTTTAATATTGGGAAATAAGGTTTTATGACATTTTTTTAATTATATAGGATTTTAAAATTTTTAGGAAAACTGAATTGTTTTAAAAGATATTTAGAAATTTTCAAAAATTTTTAAAATAATTTAACAAAATTTTAAACAAAATGTACATTTTTTAAGATTTGGAGCAAAAAATGTAAAAACTTTATATTTTTTTAAAGATTGCTGTGAAAATTCCAAATGATTGTTTTTTTTTTAAATAATTAATTTTCTAAGAAAATATAAAAAAGATTTCAAAACATTTCTAAAAATGTCGCAGATACATTTTTAAGATTTTTAAGGCTTCTTTTGTATTTTTGAAAGATGTAAAAAAACGAAGAAAAATTTGCATCAATTTAAAAGATATTTAGAAGTTTTTGAAAAATTGTCAAAAAATAGTCTGGAAACTTTGAAAGATTTCCGAAAATGTTTAAAATATTTTTTAATTTTTTTCTGAATTACTACAAGTCCTAAATATCCTTAAAACTGACGTCAATTTTTTCTAAAACTTTTTAAAATTCTGTAAAATAAAAAAGCTTTCTTAGAAATTTTCTAAATACTTTTTTGAAATATGTAAAATCTTTAAAAATCTTTTTTAATTTTTCCAAGATACTTGACAAAATTATATTATTTATGTAACTTTAAATAAAATAAACAATTAAACTTAAGAAATAGTTATTTAACATTTTTATTTTGTATCAAAATTTTTTTTTCAATCTGGTGTACACCAAATTTCGAAGATTTCGAATATTTTAAAAATATTTCGAACCTTTCAAAAATATATTAAAATTTTTAAAAGATTTTGTGGATTTTAAATATTTTGAAAAGGGTGTAGTAAACTATATTTCTAAGAGTTAAAATCTTATAAAAGATTTGAAACGATTTTAAAATTTTGTATAAATTTCAAATATTTTAGTCATTTCAAATAATTACAAAGGATTTCAGAAAGATTTCACTAATATTTAAAAGATTTTATAACAATTTCATAAAGATTTCAAAATAATACAAGAATATTAAAATTTTTTTAATGGTACAGTACACCAGATTTCAAAGATTTCAAAAATTTCAAAGGTTTTAAAACATTTCAAAATATGCTAGAAGATTTAAAAAGATTTCGCTAGATTTCGAGGATTTCAAAACCTTCAAAGATTTTAAAGGATTTCAAAGACCTTAATTTTTTTTAAGATTTCAAAATTTTCTTAAAGATTTTCAATACTTTAAGAGATTTCTACGAATCCCTAAAGATTTCAAAAGATTTCAAAAGATTTTTAAAATTTGGCAAAGATTTTCAAAATTTGAAGAATTCCAAAGATTTGAAGGATTTCAAAGTTTTTACAAAAAAATGTTAAAGATTCCAAAAGATTGCTGAAAAATTTCACAAAGACTTTAAATGCTTAAAAAGATTTTAGCAAATTCACGAAGATTTCGAAAGATTTTATAGATTTTACAAAAATTTTAAAGATTTCAAGGATTTCAAATATTTAATTTTTTTTATGATTTCAAAAGGTTTCGCAAAAGATTTTTAATATTTCAAGAGATTTTAACGTATTCCTAAAAATTTCAAAAGGTTTCAAAGATTTCAAGGATTTCAAATATTTATTTTTTTTTTTTAAGATTTTAAAAGGTTTCTCAAAAGATTTTTAATATTTCAAGAGATTTCAACATATTCCGAAAAATTTCAAAAAAAATTAAAGGTTTAAAAAATTTTAAGAATTTCAAGGATTTTGAAGGTTTTACAAAATTTTTTTAAGATTCCAAAATATTTCTAAAAATATTTCATAAAGACTTCAAATACTTGCAAAAATTTCAACGAATTCACAAATATTTCAAAAGATTTTAAAGATTTCAAGGATTTCAAAGATTAAATTTTTTTTTAAGATTTCAAAAGGATTCTCAAAATATTTTTAATATTTTAAGAGATTTCAACGAATTCCTAAATTTTTGAAAAGATTTTAAAGATAAAAAAAATTTCAAAAATTTCAAGGATGTAAAAGATTTTACAAAATTTTTAAAAGATTACAAAAATTTTTTAAAAGATTTTAAATACTTCAAAAGATTTTAACGAATCCACAAAGATTTTAAAAGATTTTAAAGATTTGAAAAGTTTGCTAGAAGATTTTTAATACTTCAGAAAATATTAACAAATTTGTAAGATTTTAAAGATTTCAACAAAAGTTCAAGAATTCTAAAGATTTTAAGAATTTTACCAAATTTTTAGAAGATTCCAAAAAAATGTAAATACTTTAGCAGATTTCAACAAATTCACAAAGATTTCTAAAGATTTTAAAGATTTCACAACTATTTTAAAGATTTCAAAGATTAACATTTTTTTTAAGATTTCAAAAGGTTTGGAAAAAAAATTAGTTTTTTATTAGAAATTCATAATTTCGGGTAGGGAATTCAACTATTTGCTAGAAAATTCGTCTTTTGGGGTTAAAGTTTTAGCGTTTTGTTAAAAATTCTTTTTTGTGGGTTGAAAATTTACTAAATTAAATTATTTTAAATAATTAAATCAAACTAATTGTTTTTGCAATAGCGTGGCGTAATTTTTGAATGGACCTTCTCTTCTTTGTTTCAATTATTCGATTTTTTAATAAAAATATAAAGAATTTTGATCTGAAATAGTCAAAAAAAGATCTCTCTATTTGCCCGCGAAGCGGGAGTAAAATAGTACTTTATTGTACTGCGTCGAGCGGCACGTAAAGTAATATCAGGGAGGAAGAGGTGAGTAAGTGAGAAAGAGAAGAAAAAAATAATGGGAAAACGGGACAAGAGAAATGGAAAGGGAAAAAGGGTCTAGGTTATGGGGGAAGAAGAAAATGGCAGGGGAAAGGGGGAAAAGAAAAAAGGAAAAGGGAAAAGAAAGGGAAAGAAGGAATGGGGAAAAGGGAAAAGAAAAGGAAAAAAGGGAAATGAGAAGGGAAAAAGGAAGGAGGGAAGGAAAGGCGAAAAAAGAAAAGAAGGAAAAAGAATGAAGGAAGGAGAAATGAGAAAGGGGGAAAGGAAAGGGAAAAAAAGAAAAGTGCAGGGCAAAGGGAAAAATGAGAAGGTGGAAACGAAAGGGGGAAAGAAAGTAGGAAAAGGGACAGGTAAAATGAAGCTGGAGAAGTAATGAGGAAAAGGGACAAGAAAAGGAGGAAAAGAATGGGCAAAAGGGAAGAAAAAGAAGATAGGGGTAAATTAAAGGGAAGAAGCAAAGGGAAAAGGGAGAAGAAAAGCGGAAAGAAGAAAATGGGAAAAGAAAAAAGAAAATTTTAAAAAGAAGAGTGGGAAAAAGATAGGGGAAAAGGGATAGGGAAAGGGTGAAAAGAAAAGGGAGGAGGAAAGGGAGAAAGGGAAGGGTAAACGGAAAGGGGAAAAAGGAGAAGGGGAAATGAGAAGGATGAAACAAAATGGGGGAAGTTGAAAAGGAAAGAGGGAAAGAAAATAGGAAAAGGAAATGGAAGGTGAATAATAAAGTGGGAAAGGGAGAAGGAAAGGGAAAATGAGAAGGGGAAAACAAAAGGGTGAAAGAAAATAGGAAAAGGTCCAGGGAAAAAAGGAGGATAAGAAAGGGGAAAAGGGAAGAAGTAAAGAGGAAAGGAATAAAGTAAAGGGGAGAAGAAAAGGGAAAAGGAAAGGGGACAAAACAAGCGGGAAGGGGAAAATGGAAAGAGAGAAAAGAAAAGTTTAAAAAGAGGAGTGAAAAAAAGATAGGGGAAAAAGGATAGGAAAAGTGGAAAAAGGAAAGGAAGGTAGAGAAAAGGAAGAATTTTGAGGGGAAAATGAAAAGGGGGAACTAAAAGGGAAAATGAGAAGAGGGAAAGTTGAAAAAGATAGTGGGAAAGAAAATAGGAAAAGGGACAGGGAAATGGAAGGGGGATAATAAAGGGGAAAAGGGAAGAAGTAAAGGGGAAAAGGGAGAAGGAAAGGGAAAATGAGATGGGGGAAAGAAAATAGGAAAAGGGGATAAGAAAGGGGAGAAGGAAAGAAGTAAAGAGGAACAGAAAAAAGTAAAGGGGAGAAGGAAAGGGAAAATGAAAGGGGACAAGGGAAGAGAAAAGGGGAAGAGAGAAAAGAAAAGTGTAAAAAGGAGAGTGGAAAAAGGAATAGGAAAAAGGGCAAAAAGGAAGGTAAGGTAGAGGAAAGGGAGAAAGGCGAAGGGAAAGGGAATATGAAAAGAGAGAAACGAAAGGGGAAAATGTGGAAATAAATTAGGAAAAGGGAAATGGAAAAGTGAGTGAAAAAGATAGGGTAAAGGAAAGAAGGAAAGGAAAAAATAGGGGAAAAGGGATAGGGAAAGGGAAAAAAGAAGAAGATGGAGGGGGAAGGGAGAAATGGAAGGGGAAAGGCGAAGAGGGTCTATTATATAGGAAAGAAGAATGGGGAAAAAAGAAATGGAAAGGGGAAAAAGAAAGGGAAGAGGGAATAAGTAAAGGGAAAAAGAAAAAATGAAAAGTGGCAGGGAAAAAGGAAGGGGAAGCAGAAATGGGGAAAAGAGAAAAGAAAAGAGGAAAGGGGAAAGAGGAAAAAGAGAAGAAGGGTAACTAATTGAAAAAGGGAAAAGGAAAGCGGAAAAGGAAAAGGCAGGGGAAAGGGAAAAATGGGAAGGAGAAGGGAAAGGGGAAGATAGGGAAATAAACTGTAAAAGGGGAAAAGGAAGGGGGTTAAGGAATGGGGAAAAGGGAGAAGAAAAGCAGAAAAAGGAAAGGGGAAAGTAAAAAGGGGAAAGGAAAAGGCAGGAAAAGGAAAGGGGAAAATGAAAAAGCAGGGGAAAGGGGAAAATGGGTAGGAGGAACAAAGGGAAAAGGGGAAAAGAAAATAGGGAAAGAAACTGTGAAAGGGGAAAAGCGAAAAGGAAGGGGATAAAGGAATGGGAAAAAGGAAGAAGAAAATCAGGAAAAGGAAAGGGGAAAGAAGAAAGGGGAAAGGGAACAGGAAAAAGGAAAGGGGGACTTAAAGGGGTTAAGGGTTGCGGAAAGGGAAAAGGGGAAAATGGAAAGGAGAAAACAAAAGGTGAAAAAAGATAGGGGAAAAGGTGATGGACATGGGAAAGGGGCATAATCTACTACTATATATTTATTATAATTGATACAAATGGACTAAATTTAAGTTCTTTTAATTAATTCAAGATTCTCTTATCAAATTACAGCCTAAATATTGTCTTCTGAAACCCAAAAATGCAGAGAGAAGAAAAGCAGCTCGACGCTTCTTTGGAGGCGATCATCATTCGTGTAAATGATTTAAAATCAGCCATCGCAGGAATGATTTTCAAATTAGAACATGAATACGAGACTCTAAACTGGCCAAATTTCCTCGACAATTTTGCTCTCATATCCGGCCATGTGAGTGATTTTCCTTTATTCTCCCTATTTTTTTCAAAATCCCTATATTTGAGAATTTTTTCAAATTATATTGGTCAAGAAAAACCAGGGATTTTGATTTAAAAAATTATTTGAAATTTTTTTATTCCTTTTATGAAAGATTCTTTGTTTAAAATATTATATGATTAGGATTCTGTTCTTTTATTTTAAGGGAAAATTCAAGATTGGTCCGGGAAAAGTTAGGGAATTTTGAAAATTAAGTTTTGCGGCCGTCCTGATATAATATTCTTGGAAGTAATTTGCCTTGTGTTTTTAAATCTATTTTTTTGTTGAAAATTTTATAATTTGGTTGAAAATTCAAGAATTTTATGTTTAAAAATCATCGTTTTTGGGTAAAAATTAATCTTTTTGGTTAAAAATTCAACTATTTTGGTTAAAAAATTTAATTATTTGCTTGAAAATTAACTTTTTTGTTAAAAATTATATTTTTTTTAAAGAATTAATATTTTAGTGTTGCAAGTTCAACTGATTTGTAGAAAATTCGTCTTCTTGGCTTGAAAATTTAACAATTTGGTTGAAATTTGTTTCCTTTCTCAGATGAAAAATCTTTTTTGATTGAAAATTCAAGAACTTTGTTAAAAGGCGCAATTCTTTATTACAAAATTTTGTTTGTTAAAAATTAACTTTTCAATCTGACAATTGAACTATTCAAAGAAACTTTTTTAAAAATATTCATATTATTTAATTGAAATTTTAACTATTCGGTTAAAAGTCGCAATGTTTTGTTACAAAATTATTTTTTTTTTATTAAAAATTCATAATTTTAGTTGAAAGTTCTTTTTTTTGTGAAAATTAAAGTTTTGAACTAAAAATGGAACTATTCTATTTTTGGTTGAAATTCTTCTTTTTTTGTTGAAAATCAATCTTTTTGGTTGAAAATTCAATCATTTTGTTAAAAAAAATGCAGTTAATTGTTTGAAAATTCACTTTTTTGTTAAAAATTAATATTTTCGTATCAAAAATTCAAATTCTTTGTAGAAAATTTGTTTGTTTGTAAATTCATTACTTTATTTTAAAATTCATCTCTTTGGTTAAAGATAATTTTTTTGTGTGAAAATTAACTTTTTAAACTGAAAAATGAACTAATCCGTTTTGTGTTTTTTAGTTTTAAATTTAACCTTTTGGTAGAAAATTATTCTTTTTGGCTAAAACTCTTATTTTTGGTTTGAAATTTTTATTTTTGTTTGAAAATTCAACTATTTGGTTCAAAATTCGTCTTTTCGGATTAAAATTAATCTTATTGTTTAAAAATGTATTTTTTTATTGAAAATTTAAGAATTGAGTTCAAAATTAATTAATTTTTTTGAAAATTAAACAGTTCTGTTAAAAATATCCTTTTTGGTTGCAAAATCAACCGTTTTGTTGAAAATTGATATTTTCTGATTAAAAATTCAACTACTTGATTGAAAGTTAAACTACTTTTTTCAAAATTTAACTAATTGGTTGAAAATTTACTAATTTTTTTCAAAATTCATTTTTTTTTTTAAATTCGTTTTGTCTGAAAATTCGAATATTTGGTTGAAAATTGGCCTTTTTCAGTAGCAAATAATCTTCATGATTAAAAAGTCATGTTTTTGGTTGAAAATTCAACTTTTTGGTTGAAAATTAAGTTATTTTGTCCAAAATTAAACAATCTTGTTAAAAAGTATCCTTTTTATTTTAAAGTTCAACTATTTGGTTTAAATTTTAAGTATTTTGGTGAGAATTTGTCTTTTTTGATAGAAAATCATTCTTCAAGTTAAAAATTCATATTTTTTCAGAATTCAACGATTTGTTGGAAAAGTAAGATTCCTGATCCTACTTTTTCGGTGAAAAATTATTCGTCTTGGTTAAAAATTTATTTTTCTTTGTGAAAATTAACTTTTCAAACTGAAAATTGAAATTTTATATTTTCACTTGAAAATTTATGATTTTTCATTGTAAAAAAAAATAAAATACTTGCACAAAAATTAACTTTTCTGTTAAAAGTTAATATTTTCGTATCCAAAATTCAACTGTTTTGTAGAAATTTTGTCTTCTTAACTTCAAAATTCAACAACTTCATTGAAATTTGTTTTATTTTTTAAATGAAAAATCTTTTTTGATTGAAAATTCAACAACTTGGTTGAAAGTCGCAATTTTTGGTTACAAAATTAATTTTTTTTCTTGAAAATTCATCGTTGTAGTTAAAAATTCATCTCTTTGGTTAAAAATTTTTTTTTTTAAACTTAACTTTTTAAACTGAAAAATAAACAATTCCATTTTTTTAATTTTATGATTTTAGTTGTAAATTTAATTATTTAGTAAAAAATTCAAATACTTGTTTGAAAATTTACTTATTGTTGTTGAAATTTCAAAACTGTTTTGTAGAAAATTCATCTTCTTGGCTTAAAAATTTAAATATTTCTTTTAAATTTTGTTTCTTAAATGAAAAAATCTTTCTTGATTGAATATGAAAATTTTACTATGTGATTGAAATTTAAACTATTTTGTTAAAAAAATTAATTTTTTTCTTCAAATTTTATCGTTTTAGTTAAAAATTTATCTCTTTGGTTATAAAAAAATTAATTTTTTTGCTGGGAATTAAAATTTTCGACTGAAAATGAAACTTTTCCATTTTTTGTTAAAAATTAAAGTTTTTTAGTTGAAAATGTAACTACTTGGTTGAAAATTTATGTATTTTTAAAAAAAGAAAAATCATTTTTTGGTAGAAAATTAATATTCTTGGTCGAAAATTACTCTTTTTGGTTGAAAATTCAACAATTTTGTTGAAAATTCGTATTTTTTTATTCAAAATTGAACTGCTTGGTTTAAAATTCGTTTTTTTTAAAAGAAAACTAATCTTTTTGCTTCGAAATTTCATCCATTTTGGTCAAACATATAACGATTTGGTTGAAAATTAATTTTCTTGGTAAAAAATCAGTTTAGTTGAAAATTCATTTGGTTGAAAATCCGTTTTTTTCTGTTGAAAATTAATTCTTTCATTGAAATTTCACCTTTTCCCTTTTTAGTTAAAAATTTGTCTTTTTTAGTTGAAAACTCAATTATTGCTTGAAAAATTTATCATTTTAGTTGAAAATTCATTTTTTTTATAGAAAATTTATCTCTTTTGTTGAAAATTTGACTATTTTATTTAAAATTTGTTTTTGTTTTTAATCAATTTTTTTACTGAAAATTTAACTTCTGAATTTTTAATGAAAATTTATCTTTTTCAATTAAAAATCCAATTGATTTTTTGAAAATCCATGTATTTTGTTGAAAATTTATTATTTTCGTTATCAAATTAATCTTTTTGGTTGAAAATTCGAATGCTTAATTTTGAAATTCATCTTTTTTGTTAAAAATTTTATATTTTTCAGTCGAAATATCAACTATTTCATTTTTTGTTAAAAATTGATTTTTTTATAGTCTGCAAATTTAACTATTTTGTTCAAATTTTAATTATTTTGTTAAAAATTCAACTATTTTGGACAAAATTTAGTTATTTTTTCAAAAATTCAAGCATTTTGCTATAGTCATCTTTTTTGGTCGAAAATTCAACTATTTTTTTGAAATTTTGCCTTGAAACTTCATCTTTTTTGATAGAGAACTGATCTTCTTGGTTTCAAATTTCTTTTTTTTTATGCAATTGTTTGGTTTAAAATTAACTTTTTTCGTGAACTTTTTTTTTTCTTGACTGTGAAATCTTTATTTGTTGAAAATTCGTTTTTTTGTAGAAAAATTGAAGTCTTTGGTTGAAAATTTGTTTGTTTCTTTGAAAGTATATTTTTTTCCGAAAAATTTGTTGGTGAAAATTTAATTTTTCCAATTTCAGTTAAAAATTTTTCTTTTTCATTTGAAAATTCATCTATTTTGATGAAAATTTTTCCTTTTGGTAGAATATTCATCTCTTTAGTTAAAAATTAATTTTGTTAATGAAAATTTAACTTTGTCATTTCTGGTTGAAAATTTACATTTTTCTAGTTTAAAGTTTAATCTTTTTTGTTTGAAAACTCGCTTTGGTTTCTCTTCTAAAATTTCTTGAAATAATCAGTAAATCTTTTTTTGACAATTTTATAAATCAAGTTGAAGATTAAGTAGTTTTTATCATTTTTAATATAAAAAACCGTACAAAACCTTGCGCGTTTTTAGTGCTTTTCGCTGCAAATAGTATTTTTAAAAATTAATTTTAATATGGAAATCAGAAAGTTTTGAAGAGAACTTGAAATTTGCCAAATTTTTAGGTTGGGCTTTTTTTTTGTCGGAAATTGATATTTTTTAAACAAAAATGCAACGACTTGAGACAAAAAAAAAATCGCGCCCATGTTTGTTTTCCAGTTTGAGAAATTCTGATTTATCATAAAAAATTTGCGTTTGTTTGTTTATTTATCACGCTTATATTTTTAACAGAAAACAATCTTCCATATTCATATTCATAATTCTCATGTGCAATAATTCGAAATTTAAATTTCGCGCCATAATTGCTTTAAACCTAGAGGTTATGTTTAAGTGTCGTCTTGCAATTGTGGCGCGAAATTTAAATATCTTAAAAATGAATGTCAACCTAAATAAATTTAATTTCCCTTTACAAAGTTGACGAGTCTCTCGAAAATTCTGAGCCACGACAAAGCTCCGAATTTAAGGAACATGACTGTTTTGCCCCTGCACTTGAGTCCCGAAAAAGATGAAGAATTAGTGAGAACGACGGAGGGAAGGATTTCCACTTTTGCTCACGATTTGGTTCCTGATTATCTCAGAACTAAACCGGATCCTGAAGCTGAACAAAAGATGACCGGATATGAGAACAAGGCTGCAAATTTAAGCTACGATTCTGCCCATGTAAGAAAATCTAACCTGCTTTTTTTAAAAAAATTTTAAAATTGTGTTTGAACTATTTTCAGATTTACGTACTAGGCATTTTTTATTTCTTTTTTTGCCAAGGAGGGTACAAATTTTGAAGGAAACTCGAAAATATTGGAGGTTATGCTTAAGTGTGGCTCTACGATTTCATGGCGGGAAATTTAAATTTTGAATTTGAAGCTTTTCATTAATTTCGACTTTCCTTAAATTGTTTCTAGTTTTTGTGAATATAATATTGAATAATATAAAAAATAGAATAATAATATATAAAATATTCAAAAATATAATTAATATAATAATATGTAAAAAAATTATATGAATTATTAACAAATAAATTAACGCTGTCATTTTTACTGTTCGCAATTGAAGAATTTACAATTGAAAATATATGAAATTAGATAAATTGTAATGTTTAATCGTCGACATTTAATTATTTTAAATTTCAAATCTTTAAACTTCATTTAATTAAAAAATAATTTAAAATTGTATTATTTTATATTATACGCATTAAATATTGAAGCGTTTAAAATTAGAAATATTCAAAATTTATGAATTTTTAATTATAACTTTTTAAAATTGTACAACTTTGAATTGCAAAACTTTAAAATGGAAGATGTGAAGAGTTTTTAATTTCGAAAATTTACAAGTAAAAATTAGAGAAGTTTTTTTTTGTAAAAATTTCTGTAATTTTGATGATTTACTCTTTCAGTTTCTTAAATTTGGAAGATTTGAAATTGAAAATTGTTGACATAATTCAAAAAATTTCATAGTACATTTTTTTAAATGAATAAATTTTAAATCTTCAAAAATAGATTTTTTTAAATTATAAATCTTCACAATTAAATATTTTTTAATTGTAAATCTTCAAAATTAAATATTTTTCTACTTTAGATACTTGAACTATAAAAAAAACGTTCAAAATTGTCTTTTTCATTATGAAAATTAAAAATTATACAAGTTTTAAGTTTTTCAAATAAAAATGTTGTAATTTTGATTTAAAATTAAAAACTCTTGACAAAATTTAAGTATTTTTGTTTATACATCTTTATAATTGATCAAATTTCAGTTGTAAATCTTTCCAGTTGAATATTTTTTCATTCTAAATCTTTGAAAATGAACTATTAAAAAAAAATTTTTTTTTAATTATATCATTTTTTACTATAAACATTAAATATTAAAGAGTCTTTAAATGCAAATATTCCGAATTCAAGAACTTTAAATTGTAAGTCTTTAAAATGTCTCTACGTAATTAAAAAAAACGTATTTTGAATTGAAAATCATTAAAATTGAAGAATTTCCAATTTTAAATCTTTAAAATTGAACTATTTTAAAGAAAGGATTCAAAATTGCATCATTTTCTACCATACAAATTAATTATTGAAGAGTTTTCAAATAAAAATGCTTAAAAATGAAGATTTTTCTATTTTAAGTCTTCAAAATTGAAATATATTTTCTAAAAAGCGTTTAGAATTACATAATTTTAAACTATAAACACTGCGAATTATGAATCTTCAATTGTAGATCATAGAAATTGAAGTATTAAAAAAAACGTTGAAAATTACATACATTTCAAATGTCAATCTTAAAAACTGAATAATTTTAATTTCTATTTTTTCAAAATTCGACAATTTAAAATTAAAACTCTTTACCATTGTAGAACTTTTTAATTGACATTTGCATTTTTTTAATTTGGAAGGTTTAGAATTGCATTTTTTTTATTTTTGATTAAATCTAAGAACTTTTTTTATACATCTTTAATATTGAATACATTTTAATATTAAATCTTTAAAAGACGTATTTTTTATACTTTATTCGTTTAAAATAATAATTTACAATTCTTTGAAAATAAAATTAATTCAATTTATTTATAAAAGTTTGATAGAAATCCGTTGAAATCCCTTGAAATTTAAAAAATCCCCTAAGATCCTAAAAATAATTGAAGGTTCTATGAAACCCCTTAAATTTTGTAACATTATTTATTCGCTCATCAGCAAATATTACTGCAGGTCATTTGTTGATAACATTAATTAGTCATTCAAGAAATAATTTAAGATTAATTTTATTTATTTTCATAATTTTAGTTCAATCTTTGATAATTTGTTAAAATAATTATTTATCAACTGATATTAATAATAATTTAATTAAATATAATTTATTTATAAAATTTATATTCATAAATTCAATTTTAATAATATTATTTTATTAAATCTTTTATTTTTAATAAAATCCGTAGAAATCGTTTAAAATAAAATTTAATTTATTTCCTTAAGTTTTATAAAAATTAATTAAAATCTTTAAAAATCGTAAAAAGCCATTCAAGGTGTCTACCCTGCCTGGAAAACCTGGAATTTTCAGGGAATTTTTATATAACTGGAAAAACATGGAAATTTCAGGGCATTTTTTTAAAGTGTGTTTAACTATTTTGTTGAAAATTCGTTTTTTTTT
>JAUELO010000004.1:1644848-1657262 GCA_032357855.1 Amphibolips quercusostensackenii | reverse complement strand
ATGCTTATGCACAGCGCATAGTCTCATACACGGCGCTGTCAGCACATAGGCTCATATTGAATGGAAGCGTCGACATATATATATATATATATATATATATATAACACATAAGTATATGTATACATAATGCATAACATATAAGTATATGTACACATATATGCATGCATATATATTCTAATATATATAACGTTTAATGAGGGTACATGTGTATATGTTATGCATTTTTCATATCTTTAGTTCTCCTACAATTAATTTCCTGGTTAGGTATAAATTGGTTTTGGTTGACTTTTTCCCGTGTTGTTCCTCTTTTTTTTTTTTTTATTTCTCTCTAATGAGCCGAAAAGCGAGGTAATTTGGAAGTCTGATTTTTAATGGTAAAGGTTTTGCATGCATATTTTGCATTAAAGAAACTTTTTCATGAGAAACTAGATTTCTTTTTGATTTTAAATTAAAAAAATAAACCAAATTTTTCGTAGGTCGATTCGGTACAAATGGGTCAATCCGGAGTCTCTCCCGGACCTGGAGGAATGATGGTTGGAAGACCCGGAAGTCAGTCTCAAGGAGTACAAGGTCCGATGGGTAATTATCATTGCGAAATCATTTTTTTGATATATTATTATATTCAATTGAAATTGAATTTTTTCTGAATATTACTCTAAAATTACATTTTTTTGTTATAATCAGGACAAATGGCGAAAGCTCCGAGTGCTATTAAAACCAACATCAAGGCAGCTTCGCAAATTCATCCCTACGGTAGATAAAGTCTCAGTCAGAAAATTTGAAAATTTTCGGAAAGGACTTTGGATCTACAATTGGAAAAATTAGGTTCTCATTTCACAGTAACTGCAGTTTATAATCTCGTAATTTTAATTTAATTTTAAGTAGCCTAATTTGTAAATATCGAGTGCGATTATTTTCTGATTAATCGTCAAGAAAGCGTGGATTAATAATTAAATAGATTATAATTTATATTGCTGTCAGCTCGATTCGTTTTTATTTAAAAAGTCTTTTTTAGAAACAATTGCGTGCGATCGGGGTGATAAAGATTTCTGCATTACTGGAATAATCTCGGCATGAAATCCTCGTTCCTTTAGCCAGGAAATTCGATCTGTGAGGATTAAGGACTCGGCTGGACTTTGGAGAAGAAGTTGAAGGCCTGTGTAGATTTCTGCAGAGTCCAGTTTTCCTCTGTTTTCGTTCCAGAGTAAAATTAAATCTTTTTCGATATCCTGAGACAAATCTAAAAAAAAAAAAATTCATGAATTTCAGAAAATAAACACCAATTTTATTGTATAAATAATAATTGAAGAATTATTAATTAAGGAAAAATTCGAGTTAATCCAACAAGAGATATTTAGGAGTTTTTAAAAAATTTTCTTAAGATTCCTGGGCAAGTTTTTAATGATTTTTTTTAAACATAATTTTAAGAGAATATTTTAAAATGTATAAAAAAACCTTGATGTATGAATAAAAATTAAACAAAAATTAATTTTTTTTTTAATTGACTGAGTTTAAGAGATATTTAGAAGTTTTGAAAAGATACAAAAATAATTTAAAACTTGAAAAGGTTTCAAAAGAAATAAATTTTTGAAAAATGTTTCTAGGAAAATGGGAAATAACTTTTCATTTTTACGAATTAATTTTAAGAAAATATCTAAAAAGATTTCAAAAGATTGACAAAATTGTCGAAAAAGAATCGAAAATGTTTTAAGATGATTTTTTCAATTTTGCAGAATTTAAAAAAAAATTACGAATAATTTAAATAATTTACAAAAAAATATTTAAAAGTTTTGAAAATTCAAATTTTTTTTGAAATGCAGATTTTTCAAGATTTTGAAATTTAATTTTGCAGCTTTTTAAGGATGTTGAAAAGTATATATAATGTAAAAAAAAATAAATTATCAAATAAAAATCAAAAAAACTTCTTAAGATTCCTGGGCGAATTATTAATTATTATTTTTTTTTTTTTTTAACAGAATATTTAAAAAGATGTTCAAAATTACCAAAGAAGAAGCTGGAAGATTTTAAGGTGATTTTTTTAATTTTGTAGGATGTAAGAAAAATAATTTTAAAAAAATTTAAGGATCTTAAAATGTTTCAATATAAATAATTTTCTTAATATTTCTGGGTAAATTTTTTATAATTTTTTTATTTGTAAACATAATTTTAAGAGATCATTTTAAAATATATCAAAACAAAAACAATATTTTATGTAGAATAAAAATTACCCATTATTGATTTAATAAAAATCGAGTGAGTGTAAAAGATATTTAGAATTTTTGAAAAGATTTAAGAATAATTTAAAATTCCAAAATATTTCAAAAATTTTAAAACAAAATGTAGATTTTTGAAGATTTGGACCTAAAATTCAGAAAAATTTTAAGAATTTTGCAAGGTTTCAAAAAAATAAATTTTTGTTAAATATTTCTAGAAAAATGGAAAAAAAAATTTTATCATTTTAACAAACTAATTTCAATAGAATATTCCAAAAAATTTCCAAAAATACTGAAGAAGAATCTGAAAGATTTTAAGGCGATTTTTTTTATTCTTCAGGATGTAATAAAAACAATAAAAAACAAGTTTTTTAAGGATCTTGAAATGTTTGAAAATAATAAAATAATTTTCTTAAGATTCCTGGACAAATTTTTAATGATTTTTTTATTTGAAAACATAATTTTAAGGTAATATTTTAAAAAATATAAAAAAACTTAGATGTATAGATAACAATTAAACAATTATTAATTTGAAAAAATTGAGAGAGTATAAAAGATATTTAGAAGTTTTAAAAAAATTTTAAAATAATTTAAAACTCGAAAATATTTCAAAACATTTAAAACAAAATGTAGATTTTTTAAAATTTGGACCCAAAATTTAGAAAAATTTTAAGAATTTTGAAAGATTTCAAAAAAATAAATTTTTGTTAAAGATTTCTAGAAAAATGAAAAATAATTTGTTATCATTTTAACAAACTAATTTCAACAGAATATTCAAAAAGATTTTCAAAAATGCCAAAGAAGAATCTGGAAGATTTTAATGCGATTTTTTTTTTAATTTTGCAGAATTTTAGAATTTTAGAAATGATTCAAATAACTAAAAAAAATATTTTAAAGTTTTAAATAATTTGAAACATAATTAAAAGTTTTAAAGGTTCCAACTTTTTTTAAGTACAGATTTTCAAAGATTTTCAAATAAAATTTTGAATGTTTTTAAGGATTTTGAAAGGTAAATAATTATAAAAGAAATTATTAAACAAAAAATTTAAAAAAAAAAACTTCGTAAGATTCTTGGGCAAATTTTTTATTATTTTTTTAACATAATTTAAAAATATTGTTGAAAAAATTACCAAAACAAAAACAAATTTTGATGTATAAATAGCAATTAAACAATTAACAATTTAAAAAATTGAGTAAGTGTAAGAGATATTTAGAAGATTTAAAAAGTTTACAAATTAATTTAAAACATAAAAAGATTTAAAAAATTTTTAACAAAATGTACATTTTTGAAGATTTTGAAAGGTTTCAAAAGAATAAATGTTTGTTAAAGATTTCTAGGATAATAGAAAATTATTTTTATTTTCACAAATTAATTTTAATAGAACATTTCAAAAGATGTCTAAAATTTTCAAAGAAGAATTTGGGAAATTGTAAGGCAATTTTTTTAATTTTGTAGGATGTAAAAAAAATAATTTACAAAGAAGTTTTTTACGGATCTTGAAACGTTTCCGGATAAATAATTTTCTTAAGATTTCTGGGTAAATTTTTAATAATTTTTTTATTTGAAAACATAATTTTAAGATAATTATTTTAAAATATATTAAAACAAAAACAATATTTTATGTAAAATAACAATTGAACAATTATTGATTTAATAAGAATCGAGTGAGTATAAAAGATATTGAGAAGTTTTGAAAAGATTTTAAAATAATTTAAAAATCGAAAATATTTTTAAAAATTTAATACAAAATGTAGATTTTTGAAGATTTGGACCTGAAATTCAGAAAAATTTTAAGCATTTTGAAAGGTTCTAAAAGAATAAATTCTTGTTAAAGATTTCTAGGAAAATGGAAAATAATTTTTTATTAATTTTAACAGAATATTCGAAAAGATTTCCAAAAATTCCAAAGAAGAATTTGAAAGATTATAAGGTAATTTTTTTCATTCTTCAGGATGTAAAAAAAAATAAACAAGTTTTTTAATGATCTTGAAATGTTTCAAGATAATAAAATAATTTTCTTGAGATTCCTGAACAAATTTTTAATGATTTTCTTTATTTGAAAACATTTTTTTAAGATAATATTTAAGAAAATATCAAAACAAGAACAAAATTTGATGTATAAATAACAATTGAACGATTATTAATTTTTTAAAAAGCGAGTGGGTTTAAGAGATATTTCGAAATTTTGAAAAGATTCAAAAATACTTTAAAATTTGAAAAGATTTAAAGCAAATTGTAGATTTTTGAAGATTTTGAATAAAAAATTTAGTAACTTTTTAAACATTTTGAAAGGTCTCAAAAAAATAAATTTTTAAAAAAGATTTCTTAGAAAATGCAAAGTGATTTTTTATTTTTACAAAATAATTTTAATAGAATAGTTTGAAATATTTCAAAAATTGCCAAGTTAGAATCTGGAAGAGTTTGGGAGAATAAATTGTTGTTAAAGCTTTCTAGGAAATTTGAAAATGACTTTATTTTTACAAATTAATTTTAAGCGCATATTTGGAAAGATTTTCAAAATTATCAAAAAAAGGATCCGGAAGATTTCAGGAGTTTTTTTAAATTTTGAAGAAAAAAATATATGAAAAATCCAAAATAATTTTTAAAAAATATTCAGAAGTTTAAAAAAAATTTCCAACATAATTTAAAATTTCAAAGTTCCCAACATTTTGAAAGATTTCAAAAGAATAAATTATTGTTAAAGATTTTTAGGAAATTTGAAAATGTCTTTTTAATTTTACAAATAGATTTTAACAGAATAATTAAAAAGATTTCCAAAATTGTCAAAAAAGAACCGGAAGATTTTAAGGCTTTTTTTTTAATTTTGCAAAATGAAATAAAAATAGAAAAAACTCGAAATAATTTTTAAAAATATTCATAAGTTTAAAAATTTTTTCAAATATAATTGAAAACTTTTAATGTTCCGAATTTATAAAATTTAGTTTTCTAAATATTTCGAAATAAAATTTTAAAGCTTTTTAAGGATTTTAAAAGGTTTTAATAAAATAAAAAAAATTTCTTAAGATTCCTGGGAAAATAAAAAATGATTTGTTATTTTGAATATTAGTTTTAAGAGAATATGTAGAAAAGATTTCAAAACAAAAACGAATTTTGATAAGTGAAAATTGAACAATTATTAATTTGTTTAAATTCGAGTATGTTTAAGAGATATTTAGAAGTTTTCGAAAATGTTTCAAAAAGTTTCAAACCATATGTAGATTTTTTAAGATATTGAATAAAAAAATTTAACAAATTTTTAAGCATTATGAAAGGTTTCAAAAGAATAAATTTTTATTAATGATTTCTAGGATAATGGAAAATGTTTTTTTTTACAAATCATTTTTTTTTAAATATTTTAAAAGATGTCAAAATAAAAACAAATTTTGATGCATAATTAACAAATGAACAATTATTAACTTAGAACAATTGAGTAAGTGTAAGAGATATTTAAAACGTTATACAAAATTTCAAACATACTTAGAAAATTTTAAAGTTTCAAAAATTTGTTTGAAAAATTTATATTTTTAAAGATTTTAAGTTAAAGTTTTGAAGCTTGTTAATGATTTTAAAAGTTTCAAGGTAATGTTTTTTTAAAGATTTCAAAGATTAAAAAATTTTTTTTTAATTCCTGGGCCAATTTTTAATTAATTTTTTAGATGAAAACATAATTTTTAAAGAATATTCAAAAAGATGTTATAACAAAAATTAATTTTGCTGAATAAATAATAATTCAAAAATGACTAATTTAAAAAAAAATTCAAGCTAGTTTGAGAGATGCTTAGAAGTTTAAAAAAAATTTCTTACGATTCCTGGAAAAAAATTTTTATTATTTTTTTTAAACATAATTGTAAAAGATTTTTAAAAAATATATCAAAATAAAAACAAATTTTTATGTATAAATAATAAGTGAACTATTACTAATTTAATTTAATTAATGTTTAATTATGTTTATTTTCAAAAAAATAAATTTCCAACAAAATTTCTAGAAAAATGATTTTTTATTTTTATAAATTAAATTAAAGAGAATATTTAAAAAGAATTTTTAAGGCAATTTTTTTTTGATTTTGCACAGTTTTAAAAAAATTTTAGAAAAAATTTAAATAATGATCAAAAATATTTAGAAGTTTCAAAAAAATATGAAACATAATCTGAAATTGGAAAAGAATCCAAAAATGAAAAAGAAATAGATTTTTAAAGAGTCCGAAATAAAACTTAGGAGCTTTTGAAGGATTTCACAACGCTTTAAGATGATAAAATTATTTTTATTTTTTTATAATTTTTAATTTAATGATTAATTTTAATTTATAATTAGTTACCTTTCAAAATCCATAAAAAGCTCCAAATTTGTATTTCAAAATTTTTAAAAATTCACATTTAAAAAAAAAGTTGGATCCTTTAAAATTTTAAATTGTGTTTAAAAATTTTTTAAACTTGTAAATTTTTTTTTAATATTTGGATTTATCCTACAATTGATTTCAAATTCTGCAAAATAAAAAAAATCGCCTTAAAATATTGCAGACTTTTTTTTGACAATCCAGGAAATCTTTCAAAATCTTTTTAAATAATCTCTTAAAATAAATTTGTAAAAGCAAAGAATTATTTTCCCTTTCTCTAAAAATCTTTTTTAAAAAATCATCATGAAACCTTTGAAAAAGCGTAGAAAGTTAATAATTTTTTTCAAATCTTCGAAAATCTACATGTTTTAAATTTTTTGAAATCTTTTAAAGTTTGAAATTATTTGTTAATCTTTCGAAAACTTCTAAATAACATTTAAACTTACTCTATTTCTCTAGAATTAATAATTGTTTAATTGTTATTGATACTCCCAAATTTGTTTTTGTTTTGATATCTTTTTAAAAATTCTCTTAGAATCATGTTTAAAAAAAAGTTATTAAAAATTTACCTAGGAATCTTAAGTAAATGTTTTACAAACTTTAACATTTCTCTTTAATTCATTTGAATTTTTTCTAAATTGATTATTGTTTAATTGTTTTTTATACATCAAAATTTGTTTTTGTTTCGATAGCTTTTCAAATATTCTCTTGAAATTATGTTTTCAAAGCAAAATTTAATTAAAAATTTTTTCAGGAATCTAAAGAAAATTATTTATTTCAGAATCTTTAAAAATCTACCTTTTTTAAACAAATTTTTGAAAGTTAAAAAATTTTTAATTATGTTTGAATTTTTTCTTTAACTTTTGAATACTTTCTTTATTATTTGAATTTTTCATAACATTTTTTTTCTAAATCCTGTAAAAAAAAAATTGCCTAAAAATCGTCCAGATTCTTTTTTGGCAATTTTGGGAAATCCTTTCAAATATTTTTTTAAAATTTATTTTTCAAAATTAAAGTCATTAAAAATTTTTCCAGAAATCTTGAGAAAATTTTTTAAGATGTTCTTAATATCACTGAAACTTACTCGAATTTTCCCTAAATTAATAATTGTTTATTTGCTAATAATGCATTAAATTTTTTTTTTATTTCAATATCTTTTTAAATATTCTTTTAAAATTAATTTGTAAAATAAATCCTAAAAATCTTTTTTTTTTTAATTTATTCTTTTCAAACCTTTCATAATGCTTAAAAAGTTATCAAATTTAACACGTTCAAAATCTTTAAAAATCTACATATTGCTTAAATTTTTTTTGTGTATATTTTCAAGTTTTAAATTATTTTTGAATTTTTTCAAATTTTCTAAATATCTTTTAAACTTTCTCGAATTAAAAAAATTAATAATTGATCAATTTTTATTTGTTCATCAAAATTTGTTTTGAAACCTTTTTTAAATATTGTCTTAAAATACATTTTTCAAAACAGCAAATCATTTACAATTTTCCCAGGAATCTTAGGAAAAAAAATTATTATCTTAAAACCTTTCAAAATCCTTAAAAAGCTTCAAAATTTTATTTCGAAATCTTTAAAAATCTACATTAAAAAAAATTGGAACATTTACAAATTTTAATTATGTTTGAAATTTCTTTTTGCTTCTGAATATTTTTTTCAAATTATTAATGTAAAAAGTTAACAATTGAACTTAACATTTAAAAAAATTGAAATGGAAGTTATTTTAAATTGCATTATATCATGTAATATTTCAAGTGATTGAATAGATTTTTCTTCCAAAAATTTGTGAAATTTCAGGTCAAAAAATAAATTCACGGTCATTTTCTGGAGTTTTCTGGTACCAAAAAATTCCACCCTGTAAAATACATTTACCTTTTTTTTCTAAATTTTCAAAGCTGTATCTTTTCAAACAGTCTTTCAAATAAATTTCAAAATTTTCGCACTGGGACTTCCTCGTTGCCTTCTGAACCAGTTTTTTGAGCCGCAGTTTATCTAAAATCAGAAATTAGAAATCACTCATCTGAATTAGGAAAACCTTACAATGTAATTTCAGGGTGTCTACCCTACCTGGAAAACCTGGAAAACCTGGAAAACCTGGAATTGTTAGGGCATTTTTTTCTAACGTGAGGGAATTTTTTTCTTAGCTATGACGCTTTGTAATTTTACAAGAACTATTTATTATTTAAACAATTTTCATAAAAAAATTCCGAGTTTGGCTATTTTTCGATGAAAATGCTCAATTTTTTTTAAGTAATCTATTAGAAATGTTTTTATGGTGACTCTTTGATATACTTTACAAATTTACAAAAATAATTAATTATTCCAACAATTTTCATGAACAAATTCAAAGTTTGGCTATTTTCCAACAAATAGGATCAATTTTTTTAGAGAATTAACAAAAAATGTCTTTGCGACAACTTTTTACTATGATGCTTTGTGAATTTACGAGAATTATTAATTATTTAAACAATTTTCATTTTTGAAATTCCGAGTTTGGCTATTTTTCAAAGGAAACGCTCAGTTTTTTAAAGGAATCTATTAAAAATGTTTTTACAGTGACTCTTTGATATACTTTACAAATTTACAAAAAGAATTAATTATTCCAACAATTTTTATGAACAAATTCAAAGTTTGGCTATTTTCCAACAAATAGGATCAATTTTTTTACAGAATTAACAAGGAGTATCTTTCCGATGACTTCTTACTATGATGCTTTGCAAATTCCCAAGAATTATTAATTATTTAAACAATTTTCATGAAAAAATTCCGAGTTCGGCTATTTTACAACAAAACAGATGAATTTGTTCACGAAATTAAATAAGAATGTGTTTTAAATGACTCTTCGCTATGATGCTTTATCATTTCACAAGAACTATTTATTATTTAAAAAATTTTTATAAAAATATTCCTAGTTTGGCTACTGAAAACGCTCCATTTTACTACAAATATTTTTATGATGATTCTTTAATATGACACTCTGAAAATTTACAAGAATAATAATTTATTAAACAATTTTCATGAACAAATTCAATGTTTGGCTATTTTTCAACGAATAGGATACATTTTTTCAGGAAATAAACTAAAAGCGTCTTTTCGATGACTCTTTGCCGCGACGTTTTATAATTTCACAAAAACTATTATCTAAACAATTTTCTTGAAAAAATTCCGAGTTTGGCTATTTTTCAATAAAAACGCTCAATTTTTTCACCTGTTTTACTAAAAATGTTTTTATGGTGACTCTTTGATATGATACTTGCAAATTCCCAAGAATTATTAATTATTTAAACAATTTTCATGAAAAAATTTCGAGTTCGGCTATTTTACAACAAAACAGATGAATTTTTTCACGAAATTAAATAAGAATGTGTTTTAGATGACTCTTTGCTATGACGCTTTATCATTTCACAAGAACTATTTATTATTTAAACAATTTTTAATAAAAAATTCCTAGTTTGGCTATGAAAACGCTCCATTTTACTACAAATATTTTTATGGCGATTCATTAATATGACACTCTGAAAATTTACAAGAATAATTTATCCAACAATTTTCATGAACAAATTCAAAGTTTGTCTATTTTTCAACAAATAAGATAAGTTTTTTCAGGAAATCAACTAAAAACGTCTTTCCGATGACTCTTTGCCACGACGCTTTATAATTTCACAAAAACTATTATTTAAACAATTTTCTTGAAAAAATGCCGAGTTTGGCTATTTTTCAATGAAAACGTTCAATTTTTTGCACGTAATCTACTAAAAATGTTGTATGGTGACTCTTTGATATGATACTTTACAAATTTACAAAAATAATTCATTACTCCAAAAATTTTCATGAACAAATTCAAAGTTTGGCTATTTTTCAACAAATAGAATTAGTTTTTTCAGGTAATCAACAAAAACGTCTTTCTGATGATTCTTTGCTATGACGCTTTGTAATTTTGCAAAAACTATTTCTAATTGAAACAATTTTCATAAAAAAATTTCGAGTTTGGCTATTTTTCAATAAAAACGCTCAATTTTTTTCACGTGATCTACTAAAAATGTTTTTATGGTGACTCTTTGACATGATACTTTACAAATTTACAAATTTAATTCATTATTCCAACAACTTCCATGAACAAATTCAAAGTTTGGCTATTTTCCAACGAATAGGCTCCATTTTTTTACAGAATTAACAAGGAAAATCATTCCGATGACTTTTTACTATGATGCTTTGCAAATTCCCAAGAATTATTAATTATTTAAACAATTTTTATGAAAAAAATTACGAGTTTGGCTATTTTACAACAAAACGGATGAATTTTTTCACGAAATCAAATAAGAATGTCTTTTAGATGACTCTTTGCTATGACGCTTTATAATTGAACAAAAACTATTATTTAAACAATTTTCATGAAAAAATTCCGAGTTTGGCTAATTTTTTATTCAAACGCTCAATCTTTTCACGTTATCTGCCAAAAATATTCTCATGGTGACTCTGATGTGATGCTTTGCAAATGTACAAGAATAATTAATTATTCACAGAATTTTCCGAAACAAATTCAAAGTTTGGCTGTTTTCCAACGAATAGGATCAATTTTTTCACAGAATTCCAAAGAATTTTTTGCGATGTCCTTTTTCAATGGTGCTATGCAAATTTACAAAACTTATACAATATTAAAACAATTTTTATAAACAAATTCAAAGTTTGGCTATTTTTCAACGAATAGGATAATTTTTTCAGGGAATCAACTAAGAATGTCTTTGTGATGAATATTGTCTATGATTCTTTGCAAAGTCCCAAGTATTATGAATTATTCAAACCATTTTACAAACAAATTCAAAGTTTGGCTATTTTTTAACTAATATGCTCCATTTTTTTCAGAATTAACAAGGAATGTCTTTTTTCTTTTTTTCTATGATGATTTACAAATTCACAAAAATTATTAATTATTTGAACAATTTTCATAAACAATTTCAGAGTTTAGCTATTTTTCAATTAATACTTTACATTTGTTTACGGAATAAACTAAGAATGACTTTCGATGACTCTTTACTGTGACGCTTTAGAACTGTTTCTTATGTAAACAATGTCCGTAAACAAATTCCGAGTTTGGCTATTTTTCAATGAAAACAATTAATTTTTTTTACGTAATTCACTAAAAATGTTTTCATGGTGACTTTTATATGATACTTTGCAAATTTACAAGACTAATTAATTATGCCAGCAATTTTCATAAACAAATTCAAAGTTTAGCTATTTTTTAACGAATAGGCTAAGTTTTTTCAGGGAATCAACTAAGAATGTCTTTCTATTGACTTTTTAAAATGATGCTTTGCAAATTCCAAAGAGTTATTAATTATTTAAACAATTTTCATAAACAAACTCCGAGTTTGGCTATTTTTCAATGAAAACAATCAATTTTTTTTACATAATTTACTAAAAATGTTTTTATGGTGATTTTTATATGATACTTTGCAAATTTACAGGAATAATTAATCATGACAGCAATTTTCATAAACAAATTCCGAGTTTGGCTATTTTTCAACTAATATGCTTCATTTTTCACAAAAATAACTAAGAATGTCTTTGCCATGACTATTCTATGATGCTTTGCAAATTCCTTGCCATTATTGATTATCCAAACAATTTACATAAACAAATTCCGAGTTTGGCTATTTTTCAACTAATATGCTCTATTTTTTACAGAATTAACAAGGAATGTATTTTTTCTTTTTTTCTATGATGATTTACAAATTTACAAAAATTATTAATTATCTAAGCAATTTTTATAAACGAATTCCGAGTTTGGCTATTTTTCAATGAAAACAATCAATTTTTTTACATAATTTACTAAAAATGTTTTTATCGGGATTTT
>JAUELO010000004.1:1590555-1609533 GCA_032357855.1 Amphibolips quercusostensackenii | reverse complement strand
ATTTTGATGTTTTTTTTTTGTAAATCAAAGCTAATAAAATTCTCCATAGATCGGTTGGGGACTGAAAACTAAAGACTTTGTGAGTGCTGAATTAAATTAAAGAACTGCAGAAGAACCTACCTTCTTGCAAGAAATCAAGATGCCTCAAATTCGGTTTGAAAACCGAGTCCAAATAAACCGACTGAAGATTTCTAAAGTCCTTGGGGTTCTGGGTAGAAAATGGATAGAATGTAAAATCCGGAGCGGTCATCGCGTTCATAAAAGTGGCCAATGATCTGCGAAGCATCTTAAAAAACGGATCTCTGCAAGGGTATTTTTCACTTCCACAGAGAACTGTATGTTCCAAAATGTGCGGCAGTCCCGTGGAATTCAGTGGAGTTGTCCGGAATCCCGTGGAGAAGACATTATTGCTGTCGTCTCTTTGTAGATGCAAATATTGAGATCCTGTGGCTAAATGTGTCAGTCTTATAGCATGAAGATACATTTCGTCGATTGCTGCTACTTCCGTGACTTTGAAGCCCTCGATGACGCTTCCTTCCTGATATTTCGAATCGAGAATCGGCTTTTTCTTTTCGACCCGAATTCCCAAGGAAGGCTGAGCACTGTGCAATCGCATTGTCGAGGCGACTCCCCGGATCCTGGACCATGGCTTGTTAGCCGAAATCAGGTTGAGAAACATCTTTGGTATTTTTCTACAAGAATAATTGTTCAAATTATTTGTATTATTGCAAGCCTCGTATTCACTTTAGAGATCAAAAATAGTGTCACAAATTTGTAATAATAGTGCCAGGGTGTCTACTCAAATCCTGGAAAAAAATTCCCTGACAATTCCAGGTATTTTAGGTATATGAAGTTTTTTCTGGGTATAATTTTTCATGTTAGGAAAGAGATATCCAAATAATTCGCATTTTTTTTAAACAATCGACTCGGAATATGTACATAGGTTCGCGAGTTTGTTATAAATAATGCTTTTTTCAGTTTCTAGGGATTCAATTAATATGTTTAATTTAGGAAACTTCGAAAATTTACATCACAAGATCTTAAATATATAAGCCCTATCGATTAATTAAATAATTAAATAATACTTTAAACAATAATAATTCAAACAAATTTTATTTCATCTTCTTATATTTAAAATTTAGTGCATATTCAGGTAAAATGAATGTCAAATTCCTAACTTTTCAAGATAAAATATTGTATTTTCAACAAGATGAATGAATTTTTAACAAAAGCGTTGAATTTTCAACCAAAAAGATTAATTTTCTACCAAAAAAGACCGTTTTTCAACAAAATACAAAAATTCTCAACCAAATAGTGGAATTTTCAACAAAAAAAAAGATATATTTCAAACAAACATGAAATAGTAAAATTTTTCGTAAAAAATTTAATTTTACACCAAAAAACAACGATAAATTTTCAACTAAAGTGATGAAAAAAACTAAAATAATACATCTTTAACTGCAATAGATAAATTGTAAACCAAAAAATTGCATTTTTAAACAAGAAAATTAATTTTATACCAGAAAGGACAATTTCTTAAAAAATACATGAATTTTTATAGAAATAGTTGAATTTTCAACAAAAAAATGCAAATTTTCAACAAAAGAGTTTAATTTTTCACTTAAAAAGATCAATTTTCAAACAAAAATGGAATAGTCAAATTTTCAGTTAAAAAAAAATTAATTTTCAACCAAATTAATGAATTTTCAATTAAAGTGATGAATCTTCAACTGGAATAGTTGAACTTTTAAACAAAAATATGAATTTTCAAACAAGATGATTTATGTTCAAACCAAAATATTAATTTTCTTACAAAAAATACGATTTTTCAACAAGATACATCAATTCTCAACCAAATAGTTGAATTTTCAACCAAAGAAAGAATCATTTTCAAGCAAACATAAAATAATTAAATTTTTAATAAAAAAATTAATTTTCAACCAAAATAATGAATTTTCAACTAAAATGTGAAGTCTTCAACTACAATAGATAAATTTTAAACCAAAAAGATTAATTTTCTACCAAAAAGGTCAAGTTTTCGAAAAAATACATGAATTTTAAAAGAAATAGAGGAATTTTCAACAAAAAAAATGCAAATTGTCAAAAAAATAGTTGAATTTTCAACTAAAAAATATAAATTTTCAACCAAAAAGGAAATAGTTTAATTTTAAATAGAAAAGATAAGTTTCTAATAAAAGTATTCAATTTTCGTCACGTAAATTAATTTTCAACCAAAAAGATAAATTTTCAACTAAAATGATAAATTTTTATCCAGAACACTGGAATTGTTAACCAAAAAGATTAATTTTCTACCAAAAATTACGATTTTTCCACAAAATACAAGAATTTTTCACGAAAAACATTGCTGAATTTTCAACTAAATAAGACAAATTTTCAACCAAACAGTTGAATTTTAAACTAAAAATATCAATTTTCAAACAAAAATGGAATAGTAAAATTTTCAGTTATGAAAAATTAATTTTCAACAAAATGAAAATGAATTTTCAACGAAATAGTTCAATTTTTAATGAACGTGATGAATTTTCAACTAAAATTATGAATCTTCAATTGGATTAGTTGAAATTTTTTAAGAAAGATACAGGAATTTTCAAACAAATAGTTGAATTTTCAACAAAGAAGGAGCAATATTCAATCAAACACGGAATAGTTAAATTTTTAATAAAAAAATTAATTTTCCGCCAAGAAAAAGCAGCAAATTTTCAACTAAAGTGACGAATTTTCAAATAAGAAGATTAATTTTCTACCAAAAAGGACAAGTTTTCAACAAAATACATGAATTTTTAAAGAAATAGTTGAATTTTCAACCGAAAAGATCAATCATTTTCTTCCAAGAATTACGATTTTTCAACAAAATAAAAGAACTTTTAACAAAATAGTCGAATTTTTACCTAAAAAAAGCCAAATTTCAACCAAATAGTTGAAATTTGAATTTAAAAAATCAATTTTCGAATAAAAAGGAATAGTTCAATTTTCAGTTAAAAAAAATATTGATTTTCAAGAAAATAAAAATTAAGTTCAACAAAATAGTTATTTTTTTCAAAAAATAGTTTAATTTTGAACCAAAAAGAATCAATTTTCAAACAACAATAGACTAGTTAAATTTTTAGTTTCAAAAAATTAATTTTCAACAGAGTAAAAATGAGCTTTTAACAAAATAGTTAAATTTTCACTTAAAGTGATGGATTTTCAACTAAAATTATGAATCTTCAACTGCATTGGTTGAATTTTAAATCAAAAAGACGAATTTCCAAACAAGAAGATTAATTTTCTACCAAAAAGGACAAGTTTTCGAAAAAATACATAAATTTTTCAAAAAATTGTTGAATTTTCAACCAAAAAATGCAAATCTTCAACGAAATCGTTGAATTTTTAATTACAAAATATCAATTTCCAAACAAAAATGGAACAGTCCACTTTGCAGTTTAAAAGAATTAATTTTCAACCAAATTGGTAAATTTTCAAACAAGAAGATTAATTTTCAAACAAAAATATTAATTTAAAAAAAGACGATTATTTTAACAAACATAAAATAGTTAAATTTGTAGTATAAAAATTAATTTTTCACCAAAAAACAAAAACAAATTTTTAACTGCAATAGATGAATTTCAAATTAAAAAGACGAAGTTTCAAACAAGAAGATTAATTTTCTACCAAAAAGGAAAAGTTTAAAAAAAAATACATGGATTTCTTAAGAAATTGGTGAATTTCCAACCAAAAAATGCAAATCTTCAACAAAATCGTTGAATTTTCAATTACAAAATATCAATTTCCAAACAAAAATTGAACAGTCGAATTCGCAGTTAAAAAGAATTAATTTTCAACCAAATTGGTGAATTTTCAAACAAGAAGATTAATTTCTAAACAAAAATATTAATTTTCAATCAAAAAAGACGATTTTTCAACAAACATGAAAAAGTTAAATTTTTAGTGAAAAAATTAATTTTTCAACAAAAAACAACAACAAATTTTCAGCTAAAGTAATTAATTTTCAACTAAAATGATAAATCTTAGACTGCAATAGATAACTTTAAAACCAAAAAGATAAATTTTGAAACAAGTAGATTAGTTTTCTACCAAAAAAGACAACTTTAAAGTACATTAATTTTTTAATAAATAGTTGAGTTTTCAACCAAAAAATGCAAATCTTTAACAAAATAATTGAATTTTTAACTAAAAATGATCAATTCCCAAACAAAAATGGAATAGTTAAATATTTATTTTAAAAAAAAATCAATTTGTAAACAAATTAAAGAATTTCCAGAGAAGATTAATTTTCAAACAAAAATCTTTTATTTTCTAAAAAAAGACGATTTTTTAACCAAATACACGAATTTTTAACGAAGCAGTTGAATTTTGAACTAAGAAATATTAATTTTCAAACAAACATAAAATAGTTAAATTTTTAATAGAAAAAATAATTTTAAATGAAAAAAGCACAAAAATTTTTTAACTAACATGATTAATTTTTAACTAAAATGATGAATCTTCAACTGAAATAGATTAATTTTAAACCAAAAAGATGAAATTTTAAAACAAAAAGATTAATTTTCTACCAAAAAGGATAAGTTTTCGAAAAAAATACATGAATTTTTTAAAAAATTGGTGAATTTTCAACCAAAAAATGCAAATTTTCAACAAAATAGTTAAATTTTTAACTACAAAAGATCAATTTCCAAACAAAAATGGAACAGTTAAATTTTCAGTTAAAAAAAATTAATTTTTAACCAAACTGATAAATTTTCAAGTAAGAAAATTAATTATCAAACAAAAATATAAATTTTCTACAAAAAAGACGATTTTTCAACAAAATACACGAATTTTCAACAAAATAGTTGAATTTTTAACTGATAAAGATCAATTTCAAAACAAGAAAAGGAATAGTTAAATTTTCAGTTATAAAAAAAAATTAATTTTCAACCAAATTGATGAATTTTGAAACAAGAAGATTAATTTTCAAACAAAAATACTGATTTTTTACCAAAAAAGACGATTTTTTAACAAAATACAAGAATTTTCAACGAAAAAGTTGAATTTTTAACCAAAAAATATCAATTTTCAAACAAAAAGGGAAGAGTTCAATTTGGAGCAAAAAATTAATTTTCCGCCAAAAAAACAACAACGAATGTTTAGTAAAGTGATGAATTTTGATCTAAAATGATAAATCTTTAACTGAAATAGATCAATTTTAAACCAAAAAGATGAATTTTCAAACAAAAAGATTAATTTTTTACCAAAAAGGACAAGTTTTCGAAAAAAATACGTAAATTTTCAAAGAAATTTGTGAATTTTCAACCAGAAAATGCAAATTTTCAACAAAATAGTTAAATTTTTAACTACAAAAGATCAATTTCCAAACAAAAATGGAATAGTTGGATTTTCAGTTAAAAAAATTAATTTTCAACTAAACTGATAAATTTTCAAACAAGAAGATTAATTTTTGAACAAAAATATGAATTTTCTACAAAAAAGACGATTTTTCTACAAAATTCACGAATTTACAACTAAATAGTTTAATTTTTCACTCAAAAAAGATCAATTTCTAAACAAAAATGGAATAGTTAAATTTTCAGTTAAAAAGAAATTGATTTTCAACCAAATTGATACATTTTTAAAGTAGAAGATTATTTTTCAAACAAAAATATTGATTTTCTACCAAAAAAGACGATTTTTCAACAAAATAGTTGAATTTTTAACTACAAAAGATCAATTTCAAAACAAAAATGAAATAGTTAAATTTTCATTTATAAAAAAAATTAATTTTCAAACGAACTGATGAATTTACAAACAAGAAGATTAATTTTCAAACCAAAATATTGATTTTCTACCAAAAAAGACGATTTTTTAACAAAATACAAAAATTTTCAACGAAATAGTTAAATTTTTAACTGAGAAATATCAATTTTCAAACAAAAAGGGGATAGTACAATTAATTGTGAAAATTAATTTTCCACAAAAAAAAACAACAACGAATTTTCAGTAAAGTGATGAACTTTGAACTAAAATGATAAATCTTACCCTGAAATAGATTACTTTAAAATGAAAAAAATGAATTTTCAAACAAAAACATTAATTTTCTACCAAAAAGGACAAGTTCTCGAAAATAATACATTAATTTTTTAATAAATTGGTATATTTTCAACCAAATAATGCAAATTTTTCACAAAATAGTTAAATTTTTAACTACGAAAGATCAATTTCCAATCAAAAATGGAACACTCAAACTTTCAGTTTAAAAAAATTAATTTTCAACCAAATTGATGAAATTTCAAACAAGAAGATTAATTTTCAAACAAACATAAAATAGTTAAATTTTTAGTAAAAAAATTAGTTTTCCAACAAGAAACAACAAATTTTTAGCTAAAGTGATCAAATTCCAATTAAAATGATGAATATTTAACTGTGATAGTTGAATTTTCAACCAAGAAGAATAATTTTCAAGCAAAAATATTGATTTTCTAGCAAAAAAAGACAACTTTTAAAAAATTCACGAATTTTCAACGAACTAGTCGAATTTTCAACCAAAAAGAAGCAAATTTTTAACCAACAAGTAGAATTTTGAACTGATCGTAAGAAATATCAATTTTCAAACAAAAAGAGAATAGTTGAATTTTCACTCAAAAAGGGAATAGTTGAATTTGCATTTGAAAAATTAATTTTTAAGAGTACTGATAAATTTTCAATCGAAATAATGAATGTTCATCTAAAACACTTGAATTTTTAACTAACAAAAAATTAGAATTTTCTATCACAAATTACAATTTTTCAATAAAATACATGAATTTTTAACGCAATAGTTGAATTTTCAACCATAAAAGACCACAAAAACTAAAATGATGAATCCTTAACTGGATTAGTTGAATTTTCAAAACAATGATATGAATTTTCAACCAAGAAGATCAATTTGTACCAAACGAGATGAATTTTCAACAAAAAAAAGAGACCATGTTTCAACCAAGAAGACAATTTTTTATCAAAAAAGGCGACTTTTCAACAAAAAAATGGGTTAACAATTAATAAATATAAACATTAAACTAAAAATGGAATAGTTCAATTTTAAGTTAAAACCATTCATTTTCAATTGAAGAGAAACGAAGTTTAAACAGGATAGTTTAATTTTTAATGAAAATAAAAAATAAAATAATGAATCTTGAACCAAAAACAAAACGAATTTGTAATAAAACAGACGAAATTTCAACCCAAAAGATTAATTTTCTACCAAAACGACGAATTTTCGACAAAATCCATGTATCTTCAAAAAAATAGTTTAATTTTAAGCAATAAAAGATTAATTTTCAGCCAAAACTAGAATAGTTAAATTTCCATTTTAAAAATTAGTCTTCAAATAAATATATAGAATAAATATATAGAATTTTAAACTA
This sequence comes from Amphibolips quercusostensackenii, assembly GCA_032357855.1. NCBI lineage: Eukaryota > Metazoa > Arthropoda > Insecta > Hymenoptera > Cynipidae > Amphibolips > Amphibolips quercusostensackenii. The sequence goes on along the minus strand of JAUELO010000004.1, from coordinate 1,602,133 downwards.
AAAAATATCAATTTTTAGGCAAAAATGGAATAGTTAAATTCTCAGTCAAGAAAATTAATTTTCAACAAAATGATTCAATCTAGTTAGTTAAATTTTGAAACAAAGAAATGAAGTTTCAACCAAACAGATTAATTTTCTACAGAAAAAGACGAATTTTCAACAAAATACATAAATTTCCAAAAAGCAAGATTTCAACTAAAATGATGGAATATTCAATAGGAATAGTTACATTTTCAACAAAAAAAAAAAAATGAAAAAAAAACAACTAGTTTTGAAAAAAAATAGTTACATTTTCAAACAAAGTAATAAATTTTCACGTGAAACAGTTGAATTTTAAACCAAAAAAGACGAATTTTCAACTAAAAAAGATCATTTTTCAACCTCGAAGTGATAGTTAAATTATTTGTTTAAAAAAAATGAATGCTCAAATAAATAGATGAATTCTTAACTAAAATTATGGGATAGTTACATTTTCGGTTTAAGAAAATTAATTTACAACCAAAAAAACAAGCCTTCAAACAAAAATAGTTTAATTTTCAACCAAGTTATTAAATGTTCAATCAAAGAAAAAATGGATGCGGAACAAAAAATTTTGTAGTTAATATTTTAAACAAGAAAGATTTTAATTTTTAGTCAAAAACAATTGAATTTCATCAAAAAATACGAATTTTCAACGTGAGTTGAATTTTTAACTTAGATTTTTAAGTCAAGAGAGAAAAAAAATTACAAAATGTTGAAAGTTTAATAATTAATTAATTAATTAAGCAAAAAGATCAATTTTCAGTCAAGAATAAATTTTTTTTCAAATTTAAAAGAATTTTTCTATCTAAAAGAACGAATTTTCAAATAAAGACGATCAAATTTCAACCACAAATAGAATAGTTAAATTTTAAGTTAAAAAAATTAATTTCAAACAAAAAAAACTAATTTTTAACAAAATAGTTAAATAAAGTAATGTAAAGCTTCTCTTACAAATGAAGAATCATTGTTATTCTATTTTATATTGCAATTTTTTAAAAAATTAGGCACACCCTCGAAAAAATTCCCTGACAATTTCAGATTTTCCAGACAAAGTAGACACCCTGATTACATAACAGTTATATTTAAAAAAAAAATAATTCTTCATTTGTTTCTGTAACTTACTTTCTTTGCATTTATTCCTCCTACGGAAAATTGAGTAGAAAATTTTTTGTTTTTTTTTTCCTAAAAGAAGATTCCAACACAAAGAATGGCTTAACTTTAATTGTAAATTCAAAATACTTACCGATTTCGAAATTTGAAAAAATTTCCTTTTTTTTTGATAATCACTCGTCCCTTCGATGAAAAATTGTGAGCACTAGAGAAAATCACAGAAACTTGTTCAGCGCTCGAAGAATTATTAATATTTAAATACACGGTATAAAAATTGGTTTGTTATCAATAACCGGCTCTTTAAATAACATTTTCAGTCAACAAAATATATCGGAACCAGCCTATTTTGAGGTTCGGTTCGGGAAATCGACTTTGATTCAATATCTTAACCTCAAAATATTCACTGATTAAATTTTCTATAGTAAATTATTGTTTATACTCACTTCGTATTTCTTCTAACAAAATTTTTAAAAAAGTTTCAAATTGTTTTGTCAGATAATGTCAAAGTCAAACGACTACTGTAACCACGTTTCGCCGACAAGCACCATTTTTATTTTATTTTTTCATCTAAAGCAGAGACAAATTTTTTGATTGGTTGAGTGTTTTAAAACAGCGACGGGATTGGACAGATGAAAAATTCAATAATTTCCCATTTCTTTTTTTCCAATACCAGTGCGCATGCGTTGCATCGCTCGTCTTATTGGCTGTAGACGACGCGCCCTTTTGAAATGATTCAATTTGTAAATCAATTTCTTATAATAATCATTGTAAAATTTATGAAATTAATTTTCATATCACAAATTAGTCTTTCAAAGTAAAAGGTAAATTAATCATTAATTTTGTATTTTGTACTTTATAATTAGGTACAGTGCGTTTGGGAACCAGAATTGGGATCTCTGTTTCTCATTAAACTCAATGTCAAAAAAATTGTGTATCTCAAATAACAGTATTTCTCACAAAGGCTTTACTTCCGGTTTTTTGTCAGTTTCCAAAATCCACTAACTTTCTGTATATTTTGCATCTCAGGCTTAAGAAATAAATTAGTATTTGTTAGAAAGTTAAATGAGCTTGCTCTGCAATAATCAATTATTTTCTTAACAGGTAGTGATTAGAGTTCTGAGTTGGTTATATTAAGTTGTTTCATAATCACTTACTGTTTAGAAAATATTCGCTTATCGTCTACTATCGAGAATACTGGGTATGCCAAGTGCATTACTGTCTTCATAAAAAATAATTATTAAAGAATTTTAAAAATAAAGTAGAAAAGAATATTGGTTGTTGGATTTGATCTTGAAAAAAGGACAGATTTTTCTTTTAGTTACATGCTGTTTTGAAGTTATGTCAAAGAGAATTATGCAAAAAAAATCAACGAAAAGTTATTAGTTTGAGGTAATCTAGAACTTCAAAAAGTAAACAAATGTAAAATTTGTGAAATGAGGAAGTGTACTGCCCACATTATGATAATACGATTAAAAAAGCAATACTATTAGATTGTGCTGATATTTTTAATTAATTTTTCATAGCGAAATAGTAGTAAAAAAAATGGACCTAAATTTTTTGGCTTTAAGGTATTTGTTTACTCTTCGAAGTACTGGGTAGCGTCTACCAAACAGCTTTTTAGATGACTTTTCAATATAATTTACTGTGTCATTACTTCAGAACAAGATGGATCTGAAAATAGGAGCTTTCTCCTTTCCGATAATAAGCCCAACAACCGATATTCTATCATACTTTGTTTTTTAAATTCTTTAATAAGGATTTCCTAAGGACAGAAAGGCATTCGTTATACCTGGTAATACCCAGTAATCGCGATAGCAGACGATAAGTTAATATTTTCGAAACAGGTAGTGATTGAAAACATCCCAATTATTGTTTGACCCTTGGCGTGCAGACATCTTGAACTTCTTCCACCCAATCTAAAATATCTATGCACACGGATTTTCGGTAAATTGGCGGTAAATTCAAATTTAGATAGTTTACAGTACCAAATTTTTATACTTTTCCAGTAAATCTTATTTCTTATGTTCATAAATATATTTATATAATTAAATAACTCATATTAAACTATGCAAATATCGTAAATAATACAAACAGTGTTAAAATCATAAATTCTTAAATTCTTTTAAATTCCCCTATATTCTGTCATATTCTCCGTTACATAAGTAGAAATTAAATTTTCGAGAATTTAAGGTGACGTCATAACGTAAAATACCTAATTAGTAAATGAATTTTTAACCAAGATGAAAATTTTCTTCAAAAAAGATGAATTTTCAACCACATAATTGAATTTTGAAGAGCTGAAAAATATAAATTTTCTAACCAAAAAATAGATAGTTAAATTTTCAGTACAAAAATTGAATAGAAGAACGAAGTTTTAACAAAATATTTAAATTTTCAACCGAAACGATAAATTGCAAACCAAAAATATGATTTTTCAAACAAATAATTTTCTACTAATAAGACAAATTTTCAAATTGAAAAATTAATTTTCAGCAAAAAAAAAAACGATTTTTCAACAAAATCGTTAAATTTTCAACCAAAAAAGATCTATTCTTAACCAAAAAATAAACTAGTCTAATTTTCAGTTTAAAAAATTATTTTGAACCAGAAAAAAGAAATTTCAACTTTGCAACTAAACAAACTTTTAACTATTTTTAAACAAAAAGAATAATAGTCCACCAAAAAACACAAATTTTCAACAAAATACGTAACGAAGTTTCAACCATATAGTTAAATTTGTACTAAAAAATATAAATTTTTTACCAAAAATGGAACATGTTTTGATTTTCCTTCTAAAAAATTTCTTTAATAAAAAAAAAATTCAACAAAATTGTTGAATTTTTGAAAAACAAAACTAATTGTAACCAAAGACATAAATTTTCAAACAAGAACAATAGTTTTCTACCAAAAAAATAGATTAATTTTCGACTGGAAAATATCAATTTTCAACAAAAGAAAAACGAATTTATGAAAAAATTTTAATTTGCAACCAAATAAATGATTTTTTAACCACAAAGACAAATTTTTAATTAAACAGATTATTTTTCAGAGAAAAGAGATAAATTTATAGCCAAATGGTTAATTTTTCAACTAAAAAAAATTAACTTTTAATTAAAAATAGAATAGTTATATTTTTATTTAATTGATCTTTTAACAGAAAAAGCCAATTTTGACCAAAATAGTTCAGTTATCAACAAATAAAAATTTCATTTCCAAACAAAAAGATGAATTTTCAAACAAGAATAATTTTCTACCAAAGTAATGAATTTTTAACAAAAAAGTTGATTTTTCAAAAACAAAAACAGTTTTCAATCAAATAGTCGAATACCCAGCCAAAACCAATTAATTTTCAAATAGATAAAAAAAATTCAACAAATATGTTTATTACTTTTGAGCAGAAGAGAAAAATGTTTAAAAGAAAAACAGAATTTTCCACAAAAAAGTTAATTTTCAATTAAATTGTTGAATTTCCACCCAGAATATTTCAATTTTCAAACATAGAAATGAATTTTTGACCAAAATAGATGAATTTTCACATGAAAAAGAATCTTCTACCAAATAAAGATGAATTTTCAACCGAAAAAAAATTTTAAGCAAAGAAATAATTTTTCAATTAGAAAGATAAATTTTTTAAGAAAAAGATTTTTTTCCACAGAAAAAAAGAGATAAATTTGCATTAAAATACATGAATTTTTAACAAAAGGTTGATTTTTTTAACTAAAATAGATCAATTTTCAATCAAAAATGAAATATTGTAATTTTCATTCTCTTAATTTTCAAAAAAAAAAATTAATCTTTATCAAAATAGTCAAATTTTCAACCAAAGAGGTGAATCTTTAAATACGCGTAACCTAGCGGCTGGTAAACTCCCTTCTTAGGTATTTTCACCTAACCGTTAGATAGCTTCACTTCGTTGAATGATGAGGGAAAAACAATGGAGCAAATGCATTGGCTTTGGTCCATTTTGGCACTATTTTGGTAATATCTTCGTAAAAATTAATTTTTTCGATATAAATGTATTCAAAAATCAGTTTTTAATTTTCAAGAACTATCAAATGGAATAATAAAATGATAATAATTAATATTAGTAGAAAGATATTACGAAAAGAGCCTAAGGGCACCTTTTCACTAGACTTCTGAGTCGGTTATATTACTTTGGAAACGGTGACGAGGCTGAGAATATTACTGAGAATATAACCGGCGGATAAATTCTTTGAGAATTTATGAGAACGATCCAAAGTCAACATAACCCCAAATTTAAACTTAATTTTTGATCAATTGGCGGCAAATTCAAGTTTAGATAGTTTACAATACAAAATTTTAATATTTTAAGAGTAAAACTTCTTCTATATATTTTTCTTTATTTATAAATATATTTATGTAAGTGAAAAACCTATATATATCTTTTTTTTCTTTTTTTTCCACGGACCGGTGATTTTGAATTAATCCTAGAATTCATATTTTGCATGGGATTCATTTCTAGTGACCTAGTTGGTTTATGACCGTGAAAAGCAGGCCAGAAGCTGAAAGTCGCACGAACCTCTCTTTCTGCATCCACACGTTAGAAAAAGAGATCCGTTCGATTTTCCGCTTTCGACATATTTCGGATTTTAACTTGACCCCGCAAATGTCCTAAGTAGATTAGTACCTAATATCTCCAGTGCGACGCTAGTTGTCCCATCACTCCCTGTTTTTGCATAGCAGTCAACGGGACGAGATCACTTTTAAACATTTTTTAGTAAAAAAATGTCACTTTTATGCTAAAAATAATTGAATTAATAAAAATGTTACTCATTTAACATTTCGAAATAGTTTTCCAGTCATTTTTTATGAATACGAAAGAAAAAATGTGAATTAAAATGTCGTACAATTATCCTGGCAAAGCGGAATTATCTTAGATTTAAATTTAAATAAAAAGTGAAATATGACACCTGAAATTCATTTCTGAAAATATACTATATAATATTAATAATAAAATATATCAAGTATTTTCCATAGAAAATTTTGAATAGTATAAAGGTTAAACTTCCCAAGTGAGTACTCTCGATTTTAAATACATAATGGACATATTGAATTTAAATAAATTTACATTTAAGAAAATATTGTTGAATAATCAGTGAAAAACATAAAAAATAATTGCTCTAATTGCTCTCTTTTATCATTATATCCGCGTGAGAATCATTAAATCAAAGATGTTAAAATATTGAATATATTTACATTTTGAACGTTTTACAAAATTATAATTTATATTTTTTCCTCTAAAAAAATATTTTTTCAAAAATTTTACTCGATGAATAAATTTTTTTTCAATGTTGTTTACATATTATTATATTATATGTTCATAAAATCATAATCAAAAAGTTAATTCGATGTCAATTAAATTATATTCGAAAGTGTGAGTACTCGCAAAACACTTAAATGGTAAGTTTGAACTTTTATGCTATCTTTGTTTTTATATTTAATTGTAAATATCATTTATTGTGTTTAGAAATAAAAAGGATTATATTTAACTCATTATTCAAATTCAAGTTATATTCCATAAAAAAAGGATCTTTTCTTTTTTCAAGAATTATTCCAATAACTAATACCCTTTTATATTTTATTTTTCAAATTTTATGATAATGATTTTTATCTAGACAGTAATGCATTTGGCGTACCCAGTATTCGCGATGACAGACGATAAGTGAACCTTTTCTGAACACATAAATTGGCGGTAAAATCAAATTTAGATAGTACGCAATACTAAATTTTAATATTTTGATAGTAAAACTTTTTCTATGCATTTTTTTTATTGCTAAATATATCAAGTTACCCATTAACAATTGTCTTCTCTTGGCTTCATTCGGAAATCCAGCTTTTTTTTTTAAATTGTGTTGTGTGTTTACTCTCGAGAATATTGTGAATAAATCTAATGCATGCATTGAGAAAACGCGCGAGTTTCAAATTAAGGTTATCAGTATTGTCATCATACACTAAACAGCCATAATTAGAAATTGGAAGGATGAGGCTTTTTACGAGAAGCATTCGAGTTAAAGTAGAAAGGAAATTTTCGTTCCTATTAAGTTGCTGAAGGGTTCGAAAAGTTTTCCCTGATATTTCATATATCATCTTCTTTTAAGACATTTTTCGATTTAGTAATAAGCCCAGATCCGAAGCCAAATCGGGAAAGGGGATGTTACGTCTATTAACCTGTAATGGAGGTAAGGTAGCTAGTTTCTAAGAAGAGAAAGATGTTAAGAGCCCTATAACAATTGCCTTTGTTTTACTAGGGTTGAGATCTACTCCATTTTCTACAGCCCAATGGACCACAAAATCAATGTCTTTCTGTATCTAACTCAGCAATCGATCCAGAAAGGTAGCTTTAAGTGACGCCAAAGTAGTGCTGTGTCCTGCACGAAAGCCGGACCGTAGAGGATCAATAAGATTATTGAAATCTGTGTAATCTATTAACTGGTAATAAACAATACGTTCCAATGGTTCAGTAATTGCATTAAGAATAGAAATAGGACGAAAATCATTGGAAGAGGTAGGGTTGGAAGCTTTTAGAATTGGTCTAATAACAGCCATTTTCCATGGATCAGAAAATATTTCAACCTGAAAGAAGAGATTGTAAATGTGCAAGGGACTAGAAAAATAACCGGAAGTGATAAGCAGATCATTTTAATGAAAATGCTATCAATCTCTATTCAATTAGATTTGACTTCATTTAGTTTTTTCAAAAGAATTTTAGGAAACATGTCTGAAAATAAAAAGTAAGTATTATTAAAAGAAGGTAGGGAAGTACTTCTAAGAGTATACGAAACTGACCCAGACAACGGAAGGGTTGTAAAGGTATTCAAGAGAGCATTAGGAGGAAAAGACGAGTCTGAAAAAGCAGGCTTATGAGGAATCAACGTCAATCTTCTCAAAACAAACCATACATTCTCATTTTTGTTTCTGAAATTATTCGAATTAAAGTTGTGTTGATTATATGCGTCACAAATCTCGGTTTGTACAAGGACCCTAATCTTCTTAAATTCGGCATGAATTGTTGAATTTTTCTTTTTTTTTGCTAATTTACGTTTATTAACACGTTTTTTCATCAGTATTCTAATTTTAGAGGTGATCCAGAGGCAATATTTTTTTTGACAAAATGAGAAACATGTAGAGGTGCAAATTTATTAAAAGCTGAGGTCAAAAATAATGACAGTAAGGTGGTCTTCATATTAAAATTGTGCTCAAAATAAATTTTTTTTCCATTTATATGTTGTAAAGTGGTCAATGAAGTCAGATTCATTTATATTTAAAAGATTTCGTAGTGAAAGAAATGGGATGTTGCGAATAAAAAGAAACCTTCCTGAAATCATCCACTATCATAAGATCTATCTGAAAACTAGATTAGATTAAATTTACTACCGTAAGGTATTTGATAATACGAACCATGAGATACTTATTTAGTTTTTCGAATGCCTAAAGGTGCTTAAAAAAATAGTGAGGTGCATAAAACGGCTTATGCTCATGTTACAGACAATATTCGTCATAACATCTGACAGAAGACAAGTGACTACTAGCTATATCATTTTTATGAGGAGGGTATTTCAAGAAGACTATTGAGGTCCGATACATTTCTGCATCTTCCTCTGACCTCAATCCGTTTTGCACCGAAGCCAAAGATCTGGATACCTATGCGGTCCGCAAAGCAGAAGAGAATTCAAGTTTAACTATTTTTTATGCATAAACGACCTCAAACTCCTTGCTCCTTGAAAAAATGACCTCAACATCCTTTTGCTAGCAGTGAATAAATACTTTAAAGCAAATAGCATGAACTTTGGACTCAACAAGTTTGCTTGCTTTCACTTACACCAAAGAAGACCAGAAGCTACATCAACGCGTGACGGTCAGGATGTCAAACTAATAGGCGGAATTGCTATTCACTATCTTGATAATGGAGAAACGTATACCTGTCTTGGTATATCACAGACAGAAATCCAAGATTGCGTGTGTTAAAAACGGACCTTAAAAAAAGGTATCGTGAAATTTGCAAAAAAATCTGGGCTTCTGTAAAATCTAAGAAGAATAAGATACAGGTGACCAATATGCTGGCCGTTCCTATATTGCTCTGCGCGTTTGGTGCATTCAAAGGGGACGTCCATAAGTTAAAGCAATTCGACCGGAGCACACGCAAGGTGACGACAATCCATCGAAGTCATCATCGTAGATCTTCTGTACATCGAATGCACATTTTTCGAGATAGGAGAGGTAGAGGCTTGCTAAGCTAGGAATGTCATTATCGAAGAACGGTTCTGGCTTTGGGCTGCTAAGTTCTGAATAGCACAGATTCTCTTGTGCATTTCGTAATTAAACGTGAATTCGTCAATGCTGCGGCATTTTTATACTGTGCTGAAAATAGAGCTGCAGAGAAGCTTGGTCTTCCATTTTATTCCGCCGACACTACACATGGCCTAGCATTACTAATACCTCTAGTGCTCAAAAGTCGTGTACAATTAATGGTCAGGATCGTTAGCCACCAATTTTTGATAAAAATTTAAAAAGTAAGCATATTTTTAATGTTTTTGAGACCCTTTTTAAATGTAGAATATTTACGTACGGTTAGAAGATGCACTTGAAAAGACGAATAATTTATTTCTATGACTTTTTTTGATAAAATAGAAATAACCAGATTTATAGAATTTATAAAATTTGAAAAAATAAACAAAAATGAAAATTTTGAGTCACGGAACGCACGATGTAAAAAAAATCGAAAAAAGAAAAACGTTCCTTTTTGAACACCCTACAAGATTATTTAAAAAATTTTTGAATTTTTTTAAAAAATTGAAAACTTGAAGTTTGCACAAAGAATAATAAAAAATAAAAAATAAAAAATTTAATTTTTTTATCAAACACTACGCAAAATAAAAAAAAAAGTAAAAAATCTGCTCGCCTCGCGGGCACATTCCCATCGCGCGCTTCGCGCGCGACTTGCCAGTTTAAGCACGCCTAGGGTGCGTGTCTGTTGTATCTCGCGCTTTGCGCTCGATAATATATATACCTCGCGCTTTGCTCTCAGCAATGTATTTTGAGCTTCGCGCTCGAGCAATTTTTACCTCGCGCTTCGCGCTCGGCTCTTTTTAGTTGTAGCACTTCGTGCTTGGCTTAGGTAGAAAAAAAATATTTATTTGAAAATATGATAAAATTATCAAAACTTCTACGATTAAAGTACATTTTAAATTTGTTTTTATTTTACATTAAAGAAAATGTATTCACTCAAGGCTCTACCGGCCTTAAGAAGCACATTCTTATTACAATAATCGCGCTTTGCGCCTAATTTTTCATATGTATTTATATAATTCTCTGATCATTTTGTAATAGCAATAATTTTTGAATGTACATTTTTGTGCATGACTAAATTTCTGCACGACCGGGATGGCCTTTGATATAACTATAACATTATCGGAATGCCTTGCATTTTTTTACACTTTTTTTAAACTCGAAAGAAAATCTTTTATTTTTCCAAGCATTGGTTTAACTTGCTTAAAATGCTACCAAAAAAATCGGGAATTCCATATTTGGTCAAACAGTGTTTATTTCAATCATAGCAAACTATATTTGAAATTAAAAGAGAAATGCTGTGTTATATAAAAATTAATTGTTTATTTGTAATGTAATTTTTCAACAAAAAAAAAAAAATATATATATGCATCCTACCAAAAAGTAATTGATAACAAATTTGTACTTTTTTTTTGGTGGATAACTTTTGTTTTTAATTTTTTCCATAGTTAGATTTATTTTTTTAAAAATTGATTTTTTTTAAAGTTATTTTTTAAGATACGCGTCCTATCAAAAAGTGATTAATAAAAAATTTGTAGATCTACCTTGGTTGCACAATTTTTGTATCATCATTTTTTTTTGTATTTTAGATTGTTTGACTGCAAAATAAAATTTTTGATTTTTCATTATTTTTTTTTTATTAAAAATCAAAATCTTTAATTTTTCAGAAAAATTTAAAAACTAGTTATGACAGTCTTTCAGAACTTTTAAAAAGCAACGTTTTTCTCTTTGCGACTTTTTTTCATGTCGTGCGTAGTTTGGCTCAAAATTTGCTTTTTCTTTTGTTTCTTTGAATCATGAAAGTACTATAAGTCTTTTTACTTCCTTTTTATAAAAAAAAGTCATTAGGATAAATTGTTTATCTTTTTAAGTATTATTTATATCCGGAAATAGAATTTTCAAAGTTGAAAAAAGTGTTCTCAAAAATTTTCAACCTGTGGTCACTTTTTAAATTTTTATCCGAAATAGATGGTTACCGAACTTGTTCTTTTGATTCAGGCCTCAAACAACTGTGCCAAAGCTTAATCCAATCTAATTTTTTTTTTAAGTTATCGTGCCTACAGACGTCAGGCAGACAGACAGACACTTTCGTACAAATCGTTTTTTCTGACTCAGGGGGTCGCAAAGCGTGGACATTTGA
>JAUELO010000004.1:1527400-1542762 GCA_032357855.1 Amphibolips quercusostensackenii | reverse complement strand
CAACTGCTTAGGTCGATTTGTTGCGCCCAAAACGATCACGCCCTCGTTTTGGTGGAAGCTGCAATTTTACTTGATCAGGAAAAGTTTTACTATTGATTTCAAGATTCTTGGTCAGGAAAAATATAAGGCCTTACCCGTCCATCTCGGAGAGCAGTTGGTTTATAGTTTGATTCGCGTAAGGATGTAGGACGGAATTCGTGCGACGTGAACCAACCGAGTCAATTTCGTCAAGAAAAATCACACATGGCGCTCTTTCTTTTGCTGCCTCTAAAGAATTATTATTTATTAGTACACCAGCGCCATCTACGCCAGAACCCTCTTCCCTTACCCTGCTGGAAGTAAAAAAAGAGATATCCTATCCTTCTGAATTATTTTGAATCTTTATGACAGAAAGAGATAGAGAAAATGTATCCATTTCTATCTCTGTCAATCTAAATTCACGTCTATCTTTTTCTATCCCTTTGCCAATCTGAATTCCTATTTATCTTTCTCAATCTACTCTTCTTTATCTTATCCTATCTTACCTCTATGAACGTCTATCTTTTTTCATTTCTTTATCAAATTAAATTCATGTTTATGTTTTTAAATCTTATCTTCTCTATCACATCATATCTAAATTCACGTCTATCTTTTTCTATCCCCTCATCTTCATCTCATCCTGTCCTTTACCTATCCACGTCAATCTTTCACTATCTCTGTCAATCTGAATTTCTGCCTTCGGTTTTCAATCGACTTTTTTCTATCTCACCCTATCCTTCATCTATTCACGTCAATATTTTTCTATCTATTTGGCAATCTAAATTCACGTTTATCTTTTTCAATATCTTCTTCCCTACCTCATCCTATCCTGCGTCTATCAACGTCTATGTTTTTCTATCTCTTTGTCAAACTAAATTCACTTTTATCTTTTTCAATTCCCTCTTCTCCACCTCACCCTGCCCTTTATCCATTTACGTTAATCTTTTACTATCTCTCTATCAATCTAAATTCCTGGCTACCTTGTTCAATACCTTCTTCCCTATCTTATCCTATCCTACGTCTATCATCGTCTATCTTTTTCTATCTCTTTGTCAAACTTAATTCACGTTTATCTTTTTTAATCCCCTCTTCTCTATCTCACCCTGTCCTTTATCTATGCACGTCAATATTTTCCTATCTTTCTTCCAATCTTAATTCCTGCATATCTTTTTAAATATTTTTTCAATCATGAATTTTCATTAAAATTATGAATATTTAACTGGAATACTTGAGCTTTCAACTAAAAAGAAGATTTTGGAACAAGAAGATTAATTTTCTACAAAAAAAGACGATTTTTCAACAAAAATAAATAAATTTTCAACGTAATAGTTGAATTTTGAACTAAAAAAAAAAAAAATTTTTGAACGAAATAGTTAAATTGTAAAAAAAAAACAGTTTTCACCCAAAAATAAAATAGTTAAATTTCCAGTTAAAATAAATAATTTTTAAGCCAAAAAAATAATTTTCAACAAAATTGTTAAATTTTCAATGAAAGTGATGAATTTTCAACTGAAATGATGAATCTATAACTGAAATAATTTTTTTTTTTTAACCAAATGTGAATTTTGAACGGAAAAGATGAATTTTTAACAAAAGAATTTAATTTTCAACCAAGTAGTTTCATTTTCAACTAAAACCATGAATTTTTAACTAAATATATGAAATTTTAACTGGAACAGTTGAATTTTTAAACAAGAATGTGGATTTTAAAAGAAGAAGATTAATTTTTTACCAAAACAAAACGATTTTTCAAGAAAATTCGTAAATCCTCAACTAAAAAAACACAAAGTTTCAACCAACTAGTTGAATTTTGAACTAAAAAATAAATTTTCACCAAAAAATAGAATAATTCAACTTTCGGTTTCAAAAATTAAATTTCAACAAAAAAGTTAAATTTCCAACTAAAATAATGAATCTTTGAATAGAAAAGATGAACTTTTTAACCAAAAAAATAATTTTTAAACAAGAATATCAATTTTTTTAAACAAAATAAAACAATGAATATTTAACTCGAATTAACTTGAATTTTCAACCAAAAAAAAAAAAAAAAGAATTTTTAAAGAAGATTTATTTTCTACAAAAAGACGATTTTTTAACGAAATACATAAATTTTCAACGAAATAGTTGAATTTTTAACTAAAAAAGATACATTTTAAACGAAACAGTAAAATTTTTACCAAAAAGAAAAAAAAGATCAAATTTCACCCAAAAATGGAATAGTTGAGTTTTCAGTTAAAATAAATAATTTTCAACCAACAAAATAATAATTATCAAAATGGTTAAATTGTCATATAAAGATGAATTTTTAACAAAAGAATTTAATTTTCAACCAAGTAGTTTCATTTTCAACTAAAACCATGAATTTTCAACTAAAAATATGAAATTTTAATTGGACCAGTTGAATTTTTAAATAAAAATGTGGATTTCAAAACAAGAAGATTAATTTTTTACAAAATCATGATTTTTCAAAAAAATTCGTAAATTTTCAACTAAAAACCCCAATTTTTTTAACCAAGTAGTTGAATTTTGAACTAAAAAATTAATTTTCACTAAAAAATAGAATAGTTCAATTTTCAGTTTAAAAAATTAAATTTTAACAAAATAGTTGAATTTTCAACTAAAATAATGAATCTTTAACTGCAAAAGTTTAATTTTTAACCAAAAAAGTGAATTTTCAAACAAGAATATCGATTTTCTTAACAAAATAAAAGAATTTTTCAACAAAAATATGTATATGAATTTTCAACGAAAAAACACGAATTTTTAACCAAGTAGTTGAATTCTGAAATGAAAAAGATCAATTTTCACCCAAGAATGCCAGAGTTAAATTTTCAGTTCATAAATTCATTTTCAACAAAAACAGATTTTTTAACAAAATAGTTAAATTTCCAACTAAAATAATGAATCCCTGAATGGAATAGTTGAATTTTTAACCAAAAATAAAAATTTTTGAAAAGAAGATTAATTTTCTATAAAAAGCCGATTTTTCAACAAAATACATCAATTTTCAACGAAATAGTTGAATTTTCAACTAAGAAAGATACTTTTTGAACGAAATAGCTAAATTTTGAACAGAAAAAGATCAGTTTTCATCCAAAAATGGAATAGTTAAGTTTTCAGTTAAAGTAATTTATTAAAAAATTTTTTTAAACAAAATAGTTAAATTTTCAAGAAAAGTGATGAATTTTCAACTGGAATTATGAATCTTCAGCTGTAATAGTTGAACTTTAAACCAAAAAGAGTAATTTTCGAATAAAATAATGAATCTTCAACTGGAATCTTTTTTTAACCAAGTGTGAATTTCAAACCGAAAAGATGAATTTTTAACAAAAAAGTTTAAGTTTCAACCAAGTAGTTTCATTTGCAACTAAAAACATGAATTTTCAACTAAAAATATAAAGTTTTAACTGGAACAGTTGATTTTTTAACCAAGAATGTAAATTTTAAAACAAGAAGATTAATTCTTTACCAAAACAAAACGATTTTAAAAAAAAATTCGTAAATTTTCAACTAAAAAAACACAAATTTTCAATCAAATAGTTGAATTTCGAACTAAAAAAAAAAAACAATTTTGACCCAAAAATATGATAGTTTAATTTTCAGTTTAAAAAATTAATTTTTAACAAAAAAGAAACAAACCTTTAACAACAGTTAAATTTTTAACTAAAATAATGAATCTTTAAGTGGAATAGTTTAATTATAATTACATGTGTTTATAACATACTTAATGTAAAACTCTCTCATTATTCAAATAAATAATATTTGTTTTTTGTTGTTGTAATAATTCTTCAATAATTAATCAACCATAGAAATTAAAAACTATATACGTTTCGATCAAAATCTTCAAAAATCTACATTTTGTTTTCAATTTTTAAAATCTTTACAAGACCTAAATTATTTTTAAATCTTTCCAAATCTTCTAAATGTCCCTTAAACTTCCTCGATTTTTTCTAAAATTTTTAAAAAATTTTCCTATAAAATCTTTTTATATTCTTTTTTTAAATTTTAGGAAAGCGTTTGAAATTTTCTCATGAATTTCAAGAAAATTGTTCTATTCTCTTGAAACGCTTCTAAATTTTGTTTCAAAATTTTCCAAAAACAACATCTTGTTAACCAAGCAGTTGAATTTTCAATAAAAAAATGTGAATTTTAACCAAAAATAATCTACATATATTTAAAATAATGGTATTTTTCCCAAAATTTAAAACAAATTTATATAGAAAAATTGCCTTAAAATCTTCCGGATTCTTTTTTCACAATTTTGAAAATCTTTTGAACTGTTTTGAAGTTTTCTCTAGAATTAATTTTTCAAAATAAAAAATCCTTCGAAATTTTTCCATAAATCTTAAAACTTTTTCATTCTTTTAAAAACCTTTCATTATTCTTAAAACGCTTACAAATTTTGTTTCGGAATTTTCAAAAATCCACATCTTGTTAACCAAACAGTTGAATTTTCAATTTAAAAATATGAATTTTAAACAAAAATAATCGAAGTATCTTTTAAAATAATGGTATTTTTCCTAAAATTTAAAACAAATTTATATAGAAAAATTGCCTTAAAATCTTCCAGATTCTTTTTTGACAATTTTGAAAATCTTGGTAATTGTTTTGAAATTTTCTCTAAAATTAATGCTTCAAAATAAAAAATCATTCAAAATTTTTCCATGAATCTTAAAACTTTTTCACTCTCTTGAAACCTTTCAAAATTCTTAAAACGCTTATAAATTTTGTTTCAAAATCTTCTAAAATCGACATTTTGTTTTAAATTTGTAGGACTCCTTTCAAATTTTAAATAATTTGTAAAACAGACGAATTTTCAACCTGATAATTACATTTTCAACCGAAAAGGTGCAATTTCTACCAAGAAAAAAAATTTTTAAACATCTTTTAAACTAACTCGAATTATTCTTAAAATTTTGAAAAATCTTGAAAAATTCCAGAAAAATCTTCCAAATTCTTTTTTTGACAATTCTGAAAATCTGTTCAAATATTTAAAAATAATCTCTTGAAAATTAATTCATGAAAATAATTTTGTTTCAATTTTCCTTGGAATTTAAATAAAATATTTTCATTCACTTCAAACCTTTCAAAATTCTACAAAACAGATTAATTTTTCAACTGAAAAATATCAATTTGCAACAAAAACTTCAATTTTAAACAAAAAAACTTGAATTTTAATTCTAAATGAAAGAGTTGAATTCATCAAGAAAAAAAAGATAAATTTTCGACAAAATAGTTGAATTTTGAATCCAAAAATATGAACTTTCAACATAAAAAAAATCATATTCAATTGAGTAATTGAATTTGCTATTGAAAAAAAAAAAACAATTTCTGGCCAAAAATATTCTAAATTTTTTTCGACATTTTTAGAAATCGTATTTTTAACTACTATTTATTTCTTATTTATTTTTTAAACTTTTCAAACCTTCTAAATATCTTTTTCAATTTTCTTTGAGAATTCATTTTACAAAATAAAAAGTCATTCGAAATTTGTCCATGAATCATAAGAAACTTTTTATTTTCTTGTAAGCGTTAAAAATTCTTAAAACGCTTCTAAATTTTGTCTCGAAATCTTCAAAAACGTACATTTTGTTTCAAATATTTTCAAAGTTTTAATTATTTTATGTTTTCAAAACTTCTACACCATTTGATTATTTTTGAAAAAGATTAGAATTTTTCGTACAATTTTTAAAAAATCTTGCGAACATTTTTTTGTTCTCTTGAAACTTCAAAATTTACATTTCCGAAAACTTTAAATATGATTCCGGGCTCGAATTTCTATTCTCGGTTAATTCCTGAGTTTTTCTGGGTTTATTTCCCGGTTTTTCTTTCAAAACAGAAACATCACTTTATTTTAGAAATGATACATTCGAAATAAATTTTTTTCATATATTTCTCTGCAGTAAAAAAATCTAACGCTTCTTTTTCCTGGTTGATTCTGCCAATAGTCATTCTTTAAAATAGAAACATCACTTTCATTTAAAAATGATAACTTCCAAGTGAATTTTGCACATATTTCTTTTTAATAAAAGAATTTACTGCATCTTTTCCCTGGTTGATTCTGACAATAGTCATTTTTTTAAATCGAAACATCACTTTCATTTAAAAATGATAACTTCCAAGTGAATTTTTTTTTGCACATATTTCTTTTTATCAAAAGAATCTAATGCGTCTTTTTCCTGGTTGATTCTGCCAATAGTCATTCTTTTAAAAATGACAACAGTAGATGAGTAATGAGAGTTCTAATTCAAGATTCCTGTTACAGACATGTTATCGACATTAAGAACATTCCAGATGATTTTTGAATTTAGGAAAAATCACTCATTTTTAATAACATTCAGAAGGTTTACAAATCCATGCGAATTTTTTTTTAAATTGCAGGAAAAATTCTAATCCTTTTTTAAGATAATAAGAAGGTTCAGAAATTTTAAAAAGATTATAAAATGATTAAAAATTGGAAAACATTTAAAACAAAACGTACGTTTTTGAAGATTTCAAAACAAAATTTAGGAGCGTTTTAAGAATTTTCAAAGCTTTCAAGGGAGTACAAATTTTTTTTAAAGATTCACGGAAATATTTCGAATGACTTTTTATTTTGAAAGGTTTCAAGGAAACAAAAAAATTTTCTCAAGATTTCTTTTCTTTTTTTTTTAAAGAATTTACAATATTTTAGAAATATTCCAGCCAATTTAAAAGATCTTTAAAAAATTCTTTTCTTGGTAGAATTTCCATTTCTTGGGTTGAGGATTCAACTAATTTGTTGAAAATTCATTTTTTCGTCATTGAAACTTTAACTATTTTCTTGAAAATTCGTCTTATTTTGCTTAAAAATCGATCTTTCTTAGTTGAAAATTTATTTATTTTGGTAAAAACTCGTCTTTTTTGGTCGAAAATTAATGTTCTCGGATGAAAATTCATTTTTTTTTTTTTGTAGAAAATTCAATTACTTTGTTGAAAATTACTTCTTTCATGTTAAAAATTCATATTAGTAAACTCTTTTTGATTTAAAAATTAAAATCTTTTTTAGTTGAAATATCGACTATAACATTTTTCGTTAATTCATGTTTTTTGGTTTAAAATTCCACTACTTGGTCAAAAGTTGAACTACTTTGTTAAAAATGTATTGCTTTAAATTAGGATTCATAATTTTAGTTGAAAATACATCTCTTGTTGATAATGTAACTATTTCGTTGAAAATTCAACTCTGGTTTAAAATTACTTTTTTTTTAAATTCCTATTTTTGAGTTAAAAAATTTAACTATTTTGTAGGGAATTCGTCTCTTTTGTGAGAAATTTCATATTTTTCGAATAAAAATGCAACGGATTGGAAAATAATCTTTTTTGGTTGATGATTCAACTATTTTGTAGAAAATTCGTCTGTTTCACAAATAATTTAAAATGTGAAAAAATTTCAACAAATTAAAAAAATTAAAAAGAATATGTATATTTTAGAAGACTTCGAAACAAAATTTAGAAGTGTTTTAAGAATTTTAAAGGTTTCAAAGAATAAAAGTGTTTTATTAAGATTGATGAAAAAATTTCGAATGATTTTTAACTTCGAAAAAATGAATTCTAAGAGAAAATTTAAACTGATTTTCAAACCTTTCCTAAAATTTCGAAAAAGTATGTACAATATTATAAAGCAAAATTGTGCAATTTTGTATGATTAAAAAATTATGGTAAAATTTCGAGTAAGTTTAAGGGATATTTAGAAATTTTTTCACGATTCGAAAATAAATTGAAACTTGTAAAGATTAAAAATTTTATTTTAAATGCCGATTTTTGAAGATTTCGAAAAAAGAAGCTTTTTAAGCATTTTGAAATGTTTTAAGAAAATAACAAGATTTGCTTTAGATTATTAGGAAAATTTAAAATAAATATTTTAAAAAATTAATTTTAAGAGAATATTTCAAGTTTCAAAACGTTTACAAAAGTGTCAAAAAAGAATCTCAAAGATTTTTGGCAATTTTTTTTTGTTTTTAATGATTTTTCAAAAATTTAGAAAGAATGAGTCATCATAAAATATGCTTGTAAATTCTTCTCTTGGTAGAAATTTCACCTTTTGGTTAAATGCAATTATTTAGTTGAAAATTTATTTATTTTAGTAAAAATTAATCTTTTTTGGTCAAAAATTAATGTTCCTAGTTGAAAAAATTTTTTTTTGTAGAAAATTAAATTACTTGGTCGAAAATGATTTTTTTCATTTTGAGAATTCATATTTTCGGATTTAAAATTCATCTTTTTTGTAGAAAATTCGGCTCTTTTAGTAAAATGTTTATCTTGAGCTTTAATTTTCTTTAATTTCCAAGTCCAATTTCTTTAATGTTTCAGGGAGAACAATTTTATTTTATTTCGAAACATTAATTTAAGAGAAAATTTTATAAAACAATTCAAAAGATTTCCATAATTGTCAAAAAAGAATTCGGAACATTTTAAGGCAATTTTTCCTTTTATTTTAGGAAAAATACCTAAATTTGAAAAGATATTTAGAAGTCTTTGAAACTTATATGAAATTTTACAACAATTTTACGAAAAATTGGAATCAATCAATCTCGAAGGTTACCGATGACATCATAAAAGGATTTTAAGAAATTGTGAGTAACGAATTTTGCGTAAACAACTTCAACATCATATCAATATAAACAGATATTTAGAAGGTTTAGAAATTTATGCAAAATTTTTTGAAAATTTTTAAGAAAAATTGGAATCAATCTTGAAGATTACCGTTGACATCATTAAATGATTTTACACAATTCTGAGTAACGAATTATGCATAAACAACCTCCAGGTCATATCAATTTTAAGACATTTAGAAGGTTGAGAAATGTTTGCAAATTTTTTAATAAATTTTAGGAAAAATTGGGCCCATTAATCTCGAAGATTGCCGATGACGCCATACAATGATATTGCACAATTCTGTGTAAGGAATTTTGCGTAAACAGCTTCAAGGTTAATTATTTTCTCAATTAGTATAACTATGAGAAAAATAAGAATGATTTATTGTTTTCTTATGGACAAAACATTTCCCTAATTATCTAAATAAAAAACGGAAGATTTTAAGCCAATTTTTTTATCTAAATTTTTTTTTAATTGTAAGAAAAATAACTAAATTTAAAACAATATTTAGAAGCTTTAGAAATTCCTGCGAAATTTTTTACAAATTTTAGGAAATATTCGAATCAATCTCGAAGGTTACCGATGGCGTCATAAAATGAATTTACGCAATTCTGAGTAACGAATTTTACGTAACCAACCTCAAGGTCATATCAATTTTAAGACATTTAGAAGGCTTAGAAATTTATGCAGAATTTTTTACAAATATTAGGAAAAATTGAAATCAATCTCGAATGTTACGATGACGTCATAAAATGATTTAATGCAATTCTGAGTAACGAAATTTGCGTAAACAGCTTCAAGGTTATTTATTACCTCAATTAGTTTGATTATGAAAAAAAGAGAATGATATTGATTTCTTATAGACAAAACATTTCTTAAATTGTCAAAAAAGGATTCGAAAAATTTTAAGGTCATGTTTCTATCTAATTTTTTTTTTAATTTTAGGAAACATATCTAAATTTTAAAAGATATTTAGAAGGTTTAGAAATGTATGCAAAATTTTTTGAAAAATTTTAAGAAAAATTGGAATCAATCTCAAAGGTTACCGATGGCATCATAAAATGAATTTACGCAATACTGAGTAATGAATTTTGCATAAACAACTTCAATGTGATATAAATTTTTAAACATTTAAAAGATTTCGAAATTAATGCGGAATTTTTACAAAATTTAGATAAAATTTGAATCAATCAATATCGAAGGTTAGCGATGACGCCATGAAATGATATTGCACGATTCAGAGTAAGGAATTTTGCGTCAACAGCTTCAAGGTTATTTATTATCTCAATTAGTTGAGTTATTAAAAAACAAGGATGACTCATTGCTTTACTATACACAAAACATTTTTTAAATTAAATCAGTCTCGAAGGTTACCGATGCCGTCAAAAATGATTTTACGCATTTCTGAGTAACGAATTTTACGTAAACAACTTCTAGGTCACATCAATTTTATAAGAGACTTTAAAGGTTTATAAATTTATGCGAAATTCTTTACAAATTTTAGGAAAAATTAGAATCAATCATTCTCGAAGGTTACCGATGGCATCAGAAAATAATATTTCACAATGATTTTTTTTTGTAAACAGCTTCAAGGTTATTTATTGTCTCAATTAGTATACTTATGAGAAAAACAAGGATGATTTATTGCTTTCTTGTAGACAAAACATTTACCAAATTGTCGAAAAAGAACTTTGTAAGATTTTAAGGCTATTTTTCTACCTAATTTTTTATTTTAATTTTAGGAAAAATATTTAGAAGGTTTAGAAGTTTATGCGATTTTTTGTTAAAATTTCAGGAAAAATTGGAATCAATCTCGAAGGTTACCGATGACGTCATAAAATGATTTTACGCATTTCTGAGTTATGCATTTCGTGTACACAACTTCAAGGTCATATTAATTTTAAACGGTATTCAATATTTAGAAATTTATGCAATTTTTTTAAAACAAATTTTAGGGAAAATTGGAATCAATCAATCTCAAATGTTACCGATGACGTCATAGAATGATATTCCGCAATTTTTTAGTAACGAATTTTGCGTAAACAACTTCCAGGTTATTTATTATCTCAATTAGTATAGTTATAAGAAAAACAAAGATGATTTATTGCTTCCTTATTGACCATCGATAATATTCTAGAAACTTAGCATGGACACGAACCACTTGAGCTGTGGAATGGTCCCGATGTCGGTAACATGTCGGTTACAGAAATCTTGGATTAGACATCTACTGATAGCCACTCAGCAAAAATACTTACTGAACAGATCTCGAACTCTTTTCGCGCCCTGACCAACCAGAACTTCGTCAAACTCGGGACCCGCTGCATGGAAAAACGGAACTCCGGCTTCACCCGCAACTGCCCGGGCGAGCAAAGTTTTTCCCGTTCCTGGGGGTCCTGAGAGTAAAACTCCCTTTGGTAATTTCCCACCCAAGGCTGTGAATTTTCCCGGATTTTTCAAATAGTCAACCACACTTTGGAGTTCTGTTTTTGCTTCGTCGATCTGAAAAAAATATGTTTTTCATTTAAAAATTCGGACTCTTTGCATGTTTTATTTCAGGGTGGCCAGACGAATTTCAAATAAAATTCCAGGCCATTTCCCGATTTTCTCGGACTATAGATTTCATAAATAAATTAATTGAAATTTCCTTTTTTTTTTAAATAAAATCTAAAATCAGGTGGATTAAAGTGACAGTGGCCTTTTCCTTCAAAAAAGTGACTTCAGTGACTTCAGAAAAATTCCCGGTTTTCAAAAAAATGTTCGGCTTTTTCTCGGTTCCCGAAATTCCCGATCATTGGCCACCCTGTATTTTTTAACTTAAAAAAAATAACTTACTCCCTTGACGTCATTGAATGTAACACGGACCATTTCCGCATCGACCTCCAGGTGGTCGCCAAACTGAAACCTGAACATGTTTCCGTCGTTCGAGCGCACTGAGTGAAAAAAAAATTAAATTATTTAAAAATTAATTTGAAAAAATAATTGGAAATGTTTTTTATCTTGAAAATAACGAGGGGAAAACAACTCCTAAAGAAGCGGATTACTTATGATTACACCCGATTACCGGATAACAAATTCAATATTCTCCAACCAAATAATTCAATTTTCAACTAAAAAAATAATAATTTAAAATCAGCATTAGAATAATTTCAGTTTCAGTTAAATAAAATAATTTTCAACAAAAAGAAAAAGCATTTTTAACCAAAAATATGAATTTGCAAGGAAAAATAGTAATTTTACCAGAAAAGACAAATTTTTATCAAAACACACTAATTTACAAAAAAATAGTGGAATTTTCCACTACAAAAGATAAACTTACAATCAAAAATAGAATAGTTGAATTTTCAGTTGAAAACAATAATTTTTAACCAATAAGAAAAATGAATTTTCAACAGTATAATAAAATTTGCTACAAAGTAAATTACTGTTTCGCCAAACAGTGGAATTTTTAACTAAAAATATGAATTTACAAGCAAGAAGACCAAACAAATAAATTTTCAACCAGAAATGAAATAATCATATTTTTAATTTTTAAAAATTAAGTTATTGTAAAAAAACTAATTTGTAACAAAATAGTTAAATTGTCAATGAAGGGGTTGAATTGTCAACTGAAATGATCAACCTTAAACAAAACAAATTAGTTTGAACAAAATTGGGGAATTTTCTAGAAAGTAATTCATTTTCAACAAAGAGAAATGAATTCTCGAAAAAAATGTAATAGTTGATATTCCAACCAAAAAATATTTTGTTTTTAATAAAAAAATAGTTGAATTCAACAAAAAGAAGGAGAATTTTCAAGAAAATAGTTTGATTCTCACCGAAAAAGACCAGTTTTCAACGAAACAAAATTAAGATAAAAAACATAATTGCCAACTAAATAGTTGGATTTTCTACTTAAGTTGAATTTTCACAAAAAAATTACATTTTACAAACATGTTACATTTTTAATAAAATAATTGGATTTTCTACCAAAATCATCAATTTTCGAACGAGAAGATTAATTTTATACATTAATTTTATACCAAAAAATACAAACTTTCAACAAGCTAAATGAATTTTCAAATGAAAAAGATAAATTTTCAACAATAATAATAAATTTTCGACCACAAAAATTTTTTTAACATAGTAATTAGATTTTGAAACAAGTAGCTGAATTTTCAAATAGAAATAAAATTAATTTTCTGACAAGAAGATTTATTTTATACAAAAAAAAACAAACAAATTTTTACCAAAATACGTTGATATTTCAACCAAAGAGTTGAATTTTCTACTAAAAAAGATTAATTTACAATCAAAAATGCAATATTAAAATTTTTAGTTTAAGAAAATAATTGTCAACTAAAAAAGAAATAAATTTTTAACCCTGATAATAAATTTTAAAGCAAGAAGATTAATTTTCTATCAAAAAGAAGACAAATTTTTAACTAAATACATTCAAATTTCAACCAAAGAGTAGAATTTTCCACTAAAAAGCATTAATTTACAATCAAAAATGCAATAGTTAAATGTTTGGTTGAAGAAAATAATTTTTAAACAAAAAAGAAACGAATTTTTAACGAAAATGATAAATTTTTAACAAAAAGATTAATTTTCTATAAAAAAACAACAAATTTTGAAAAAATACATCAATTTTGAAATGAATAGATGAATTTCTAACAATCGAAAGGAAAATAATTAAACTTTCAGTTAAAAAAATAATTTTAAACTAAAAAATAAATGAATTTCAGTCAAAAAGATGAACTTTCATGCAAAAAGAATTATTTTCTACTAAAAAAGACAAATGTTTGACAATATACATGAATTGTCAACCAAAAAGTTGAATTTTCCACTTTAAAACATTTAGAATAAAAAATGGAATAGTTAAATTTGCATTTAAAACAATTAATTTAAAAAAAAAAACATATTTTCAATAAACTGGGTAAAAGATGAATTTTTAACGAACATACATAAATTTTCAACTGAAAAAGGTTCATTTAAAAAAAATTGGAATAGTTAAATTTTCAGGTAAGAAAATTAATTTTCAAACCAACAAAATTTCAACAAAACGGTTGAAAACCATTACGATTACTTATGTAAATTACTTCAAATTACATGGTTTACTCTGAATTACACATTAATTACTTGGATTACTTAAATTACAGTAGACGTCCGTTTGCTTTTGCGTCGTTGAAACGTTCCCGACCGCTTCGTTTAACCCTGGAGGGGCCCATACCTCTACCGCAATTATGCAGCTAATTTTTATCAAGCGACGTTCATTGGCTGCCCGGCCTTGTATCGCTGCGCTTGCTCTAAACAACTCTTTCAACTGCACATGTGCGGAAAAGCGCGGGTCGATTTGAAATCAATACATATGCACTACCAATAATAATGCTTTTTCGGTACAAGGGCAGTTGAAATGTCGCGTTTCGTTAGCGTTGACTAATTTGCGCATCTTTTCTGTCAATATTTTCCTCAGTTTTTTATCATGTCAACATGATCGAATCAAAAAGACTCAAATATTTCGCGTCATATTGAGTATTGCAGTATGACGTCATGGCCATGCTAGGCTAGACTAAGTGGAAATGTCAGCCGTTAGGGAGGTTAGCATACGTCCGAAATTTGAGGTTAGCGAGTACCCGATCTGATACACTAACCTGTAATTTAGAATATTCTATTTCATTTCGTGAAACTGAAACGTCGTGAATCCACAAAATATTGGAAAATGAGTGAGAAAATACATTCTACATTGGAGAAATTCTACTATTCGTACATTTATGACTTACTTTTCCGTTTAGAATATTTTCTCGCAAAAGTCTGCATTCCCATGACGTCGTACTAAAATACTCAATTTAAAGCTTCCCGCTTTTCGGGGTGAGAAGTTCAAAGAAGTGAGTGTATGGGCGTGAAAACATGTGAACGTTCAAGCAAGTGAGTGTTAAAAGAAACGGAAGTCTACTGTACTTGAATTACTCATGAATACTGGGATAACATGTGGATTACTCATAATTGTTCTGGATTACTGAGATTAATCCAGCATACTAGGATTACTCCGAAATACTTGGATTACTATATATTACGCGTGAATTACTCTGGGTTGAAGTGGATTACTAGGATTATTACAGAATAACAGGTTTAATATGAATACTGAAATTACTTCAGAATACTTGGATTACTCCGAATTGTCTTAGATTACTATGATTACTCTTTAATACTAGGATACTCCAGAATATTTTAATTACACCAAATTACTGGAATTACTACAAAATACTGGGATTATTGCTTAATGCCGGGACTAACCCGAATTGCTCAAATTATTCCTTAATTCTCCGAAATACTGGGATTACTCTAGAATACTTGGATTACTACAAATTACTAGAATCACTCCGGTATACTCGGATTATTCTGGAATACTGAGACTAAACCGAATTACTCAAATTACGCCTAATTTCTCCGGAATACTAGGATTACTCTGTATTACGCCGGACTTTGCAGGATTACTAGGATTATTGGGATTACTCCGAAATACTTGGGGTACTGTGGATTACTCTGGATTGCAGTGGATAACTAGGTTTATTCTGGAATAGAGACTACTCTGAGTTACTCAGATTCCTTTGGATTACTCCGGAATGCACTGGATTATTAGGATTATTCGGGAATACTTGAATTACTCCGGAATGCTGGGATTATTCTGTATTACTCCCTCTTGTACTGAATTACTAGGATCACAAGTGGATTACGCCAGATTTATTTTC
>JAUELO010000004.1:1506682-1517791 GCA_032357855.1 Amphibolips quercusostensackenii | reverse complement strand
ATGAATTTTCAACAAAATAGTTGGATTTTCTACTAAAAAGGCAATTTTTTAACAATATAGTTTAATTTTTTAACTAAAAAACATCAATTTTCAACTGAAAATGGAATGGTTAAATTTTCAGTAAAAAAGTAATCCTTAACCAAACTAATGGATTTTCAACTAAAATTATGAATCTTCAAATGAAATAGATCAATTTTTAACAAAAGAGTTTAACTTTCAACTAAATAGTTTTACTTTCAACCAAAAAGTAGAATTTTAATTTTAAATGACGAATACTTAACTGTAATTCTTGAAATTTCAACCAAAAAGATACATTTTCAACCAAATAGATGAATTTTCCACCAAATAGATAAATTTTCAACAAAAATGATGAATCATTAACTGAAATAAATGCATTTTTAACCAAAAAGGTGAATTTTCAAATAAAAAAATTTAATTTCTACAGAACAAAAACGATTTTTCGACGAATGACATGAATATGCAACCAAACAGTTGAATTTTAAAACATAAAAAGATACATTTTCCACCAAATAGTATAATTTTCACCTAAAAAGAAAAATTTCCAACCCAATTGATGAATTCTTAACTAAAATGACTTATCTGCAATTGGAATAATTGAATTTTAAAATTTAAAAAACGAACTTTCATCTAAAACCACGAATCTTTAACTGGAATAGTTGAATTTTCAACGAAAAATGTGAATTTTCAAACAAAAACATTAAATTTCTATCAAAAAGAAGAATTTTTAAACAAGAAGATTAATTTTCTATCAAAAAACGATTTTTCAACAAAATACATAACTTTTCAACGAAATAGTTGAATTTTCTACTAAAAAGGCAAATTTTTAAAAATATAATTAAATTTTTTTACTAAAAAACATTAATTTTCAACTGCAACTAAAATGGTTAAATTTTTAGTTGAAAAAATTAATCCTTAAACTTGCTGATGAACTTCCAACTAAAATGATGAATCATTAACTGAAATTGTTGAATTTTCAACCAAAAAGGTGCATTTTCAAAAAAAAATTAAATTTATAAAAAAAAAGATTTTTCAACAAATTACATAAATATACAATCAAACAGTTGAAATTTTCAAACATGAAAAGATACATCTTCATCTAAATAGTATAATTTTCACCTAAAAAGAAAAATTTTCAACCCAATTGATGAATTTTTAACTGAAATGACTTAACTACAATTGGAATAGTTGAATTTTAAAATAAATAAAAAAACGAACTTTCAACTAAAATCACGAATATTGAACTGGAATAGTTGAATTTTGAACCAGAAATATGAATTTTTAAACAAAAAAATTAAATTTCTATCAAAAAGATGAATTTTTAAACAAGAAGATTAATTTTCTATCAAAAAACGATTTTTCAACAAAATACATAAATTTTCAACGAAATAGTTGAATTTTCTACTAAAAAGGCAAATTTTTAAAAATATAATTAAATTTTTTACTAAAAAACATTAATTTTCAACTGAAAATGAAATGGTTAAATTTTCAGTTAAAAAATTAATCCTTAACCAAACTGATGAATTTTTAACTAAAATAGCGAATCTTCAACTGGAACACTTAAATTTTTAACCAAGATGAATTTTAATACAAGACAATTCATTAACCAAAATAAAACGATTTTTCAACAAAATACATGAAATTTTGGAAAAAACCAAAATGATGAATTTTTAACTAAAATGATGAATCTTCAACTGAAATAGTTGAATTTTCAAACAAAAGAATTAAATTTCTACAAAAAAAATTCGATTTTTCTACAAATTACATAAAGATTCAACCAAATAGTTGAATTTTCAACTTGAAAAGATAAATGTTCATCCAAACAGTATAATTTTCAACAAAATAGTTAAATTTTCAACCGAATTGATGAATTTTTAACCAAAATGGTCAATTTTCAAATAAAATAATTTAATTTCTAAAAAAAAGTACGATTCTCCAACAAATTACATGAATATTCAACCAAACAGTTGAATTTTTAAACATGAAAAGATACATTTTCATCCAAATAGTATAATTTTCACCAAAAAAGTTAAATTTTCAACCCAATTGATGATTTTTTAACTAAAATCATTTTTTAAACTAAAATCACGAATCTTCAACTGGAATAGTTAAATTTTCAACCCAAAACATGCGAATTTTGAAACAAAAAAATTAAAGATGAATTTTTAACGAAATAGTTGAATTTTCTACTAAAAAGAGAAATTTTCAACAATATAGTTAAATTTTTAACCAAATTAAAATCAATTTTCAAATAAAAATGGAATGGTTACATTTTCATCCAAACAGTATGATTTTCAACAAAATAGTTAAAGTTTTAAGTACAATACTTAAATTTGGAGTAAACAAAAATAATTGTTCACCAGTTAAAAAAGTAATTTTCAACAAAAATTTTACACCTTAAAAATGAATTTTCAACTAAAATGATGAATCTTTAACAGGATTCAACTAAAGAAGATAAATAAATATCAGGGAGTGAAAGAGCAAAAATACTTCTTCCCGAAAAAAAATTAAACTGTTTTGTTGAAAATTCAAATATTTTGTTAGAAGCGCAACTATTTTGTTTGAAATTCATTTCTTATAATTAAAAGTTCAACTATTTAGTTAAAAATTTATATTTTTTCGTTGGAAATTATCTTTTTTTGAAAATTCAACTTTTTAGGTTGATTTTTGGTTACAGACTCATCATTTTAATTGAGAATTCATCTCTGCTTGAAAATTTAACTATTTTATTGAAAAATCGTTTTTTTTTTCTGTTGGAAAATTAATTTTGTTACTGAAAATTTAACTATTCGAGTAATATGAATCTTTAATTGGAATAGTTGGATTTTCAATCAAAAAGGTGACCTTTCAAACAAGAAAATTAATTTTTTCAAACCAAAAAAGACGATTTTTCAAACGAAATTGTTGAAATTTTTAACTAAAAAAGACGAATTGTTAAGCAAATAGCTGAATTTTGAACTAAAAAGGTCGATTTTTAGTAAAGTAGTTAAATTTTTTTATGGATTTTCAACTAAAACGATAAATCTTTAACTGGAATAGTTAAAATTTAAATTTTTAACAAAAAAGTTTAACTTTCAGCCAAGTAGTTTCATTTTCAACTAAAATAATTTATTTTCAACTAAAATCATGAATTTTTAACTGGAACACTTGAATTTTTAACCAAGATGAATTTTAATATAAGAAAATTTATTTATTCACCAAAATAAAACGATTTTTCAACAAAATACATGAATTTTTACTAAAAAAAAACACAATTTTTCAACAAAGTAGTTTAATTTTTAGGCAAAACAATGAATTTTCAAAGTGATTAATTTTTTTCAATAAAAACGATTTTTTAACGAAATACTTGTATTTTTAACTAAAAAAAAACGAATTTTTAACCAAATAGTGGAATTTTGAACTAAAAAAAGATCAATTTTTAACAAGAGTTTAACTTTCAACCAAGTAGTTTTATTTTGAACTAAAATCATGAATTTTCAATTAAAATGATGAATCTTTAACTGGAATAGTTAAATTTATAATCAAAAAGGTGAATTTTGAACTCAAAAGATGAACTTTCTACTCAAAAAAAGACTATTTTTCAAGAAACTATATTAATTTTCAACCAAGTGGTTGAATTTTGAACTAAAAAATATCAATTTTCACCCAAAAATAAAACAGTTAATTTTTCAGTTAAAAAAATTAATTTAAGAAAAAAAAGAATTTTGAAGAAAATAGTTCAATTTTTCACCGGAATTTTCAACAAAAAATAAAATACATGAATTTTTGATTAAAAATGTTCATTTTTAAAAAAGAAGCTTATTTTTCAACCAAGTAGTTGAATTTTTAACAAAAAAAAAGTGTTTTTAAGCAAGTTAATAAATTTTTTACTAAAATTATGGATCTTCAACTGAAATAGATTAATTTCAAACCAGAAAGATTAATTTTCGACAAATAGATTCTACCAAAACAGAAGAATTTTCAACAAAATACATGAATTTTCAACTAAAAACGATAAATTGTCAACCCAAAATTAAATAGTTTGAAAAACTAATATTCAAACATGAATTCTTAAATAAAATGATGGAATGTTTGATTACAATAGTTATATTAAAAAAAAAGGAATTTTCAACTGAAATAATTGAATTTTACACCAAAAAGATTAATTTTTAACTAAAATAATGAATCCTTCACTAGAATAATTAAATTTTCGACCAAAAAGATTTTTAACCAAAAAAAGAACAGTTTAATTTTCAGTTAAGAAAATTAATTGTCAACTAAAAAGAAAAAATTTCCACGAAAATAGTTCAATTTTCAATCGAAGTGATGAATTTTCAACTAATACGATAAAACTTCAACAGGAATAATTAAATTTTAAAGAAAATACATAAATTTTTAACTAAAAACAATTTTTCAACCAAAAGTGAATTACTTTTCAGTTAAAAAAATTGATTTTCAGATTAAAAAATTTATTTTCAACAAAAAATAACGAATTTTCAAAAAATACTTAAATTTTTAATTAAAAAGATGAATTTTGAATTAAAATAATGAACCTTTAACAAAAAAAATAATTTGCAACAAAAGAGTGTAACTTTCAACAAAATAGTTCAATCCAGTAATATAAAGCTGCTTTTACAAATAAAAAACATTATTATTTAATTTTATATTTCGAATTTAAGGAAAATTTAAGCACGGTTTCGGGAAATTCAAGAAAAAAATTGTCAAATGCATTTTTGGAATACCCTATTATTTTATCATTGCTTTATCATCATTTAAATCAAAATTAGCATGGAAATTTTTAACTAGAAAAATACGAATTTTGAAACAAATTTGTGAATTTTAGAATAAAAAAGGTCAATTTTTAGTTAAAGAAATCAATTATCAACAAAAACAAAAAAAGAATTTTCAACTAAAATTATGAATCTTCAACTGCAATAGTTAAATTTTAAAACAAAAAGATGAATTTTT
Source organism: Amphibolips quercusostensackenii (assembly GCA_032357855.1). NCBI lineage: Eukaryota > Metazoa > Arthropoda > Insecta > Hymenoptera > Cynipidae > Amphibolips > Amphibolips quercusostensackenii. The sequence continues at coordinate 1,512,826 of JAUELO010000004.1, read as the reverse complement.
GACAAAAGAGTTAAACTTTCAAGCAAGTAGTTTTTGTTTGTAATTAAATTTTAAACAAAATACATAAATTTTCGAATAAAAATAATTTTTGAACTAAAAATGTAATAGTCAAATTCTCAGTTAAAAAATTTAATGTTCAACCAAATAGATGAATTTTCAATTAAAATGATGTAATATTCAACAGGAATGGGTAAATTTTCAGTTAAAAAAATTAATTGTCAACAAAAAATGATGAATTTTAAAAAAATATTTGAATTTGTAACCAAGGATACGAATTTACAATTAAAATTATGAATCTTTAACAAAAAAATAATCCTTTTTAACAAAAGACTGTAATTTTCACCCAAGTAGTTTAATTTTCATCCCAAAAAGATGTTAATTTTAAATCAAAAACAGTTAAATTTTTAGTTAAAAAATTAATTATAAAAAAAATAATTTGCAAGAAAATAGTTAAATTTTCAACCGAAGCGATGAATTTTCAACAGGAATAATTAAAACAAAATACATGAATTTTCAGCTTAAAATAATTTTTCAACGAAAAACTAAATAGACCAATTGTTAGTTCAAAAAGTTAAATTTCAACCAAAGAGATAAAATTTCAATTAAAATTATGGAGTATTAATTTTCACACAAAAAATAACGAATTTTCAAAAAAAAAAAATTAAATTTGCAACCAAAGAGACGAATTTTCGATTAAAATGATAAATCTTTAAAAACAACAAAATAATTTTTTTTGAACCAAATAGTTTATTTTTCATCCAAAAAAGATAAATTCTTAACGAAAAATGAAATAATTGATATTTCAAACAAAAAAAATCAAAAACAGTTGAATTCAATTAAAAACATGAATTTTCCAATAAGAAAGATTTATCCGTCAAAAAAGAAAAAATTTCATCTAAACTGTTGAATTTTTTAACCAAAAACGGACGAATTTTTATCCAAACACTTGAATTCACAACTAAAAATATCAATTTTCAACTAAGAATGGAATAGTTAACTTTTTAGGGATAAAATTAATTATCAACAAAAAAAAGGAAGAATTTTTTAAGAAAATATATAAATTTTTAACCGAAGTGATGAATTTTCAACTAACATCATAAATCCTTACCAGAAAACAATTTTTTAATCAAAAATTGAAAAGCCAAATTCTCAGTTAAAGAATTTGATGTTGAACGAAAATAATGAATTTTCAATTAAAATGATGTAGTATTCAACAGAAATGGTTACATTTTCAGTTAAAAAAATTATCTTTCAACAAAAAAAAAACGAATTTTCAAAAAATACCTAAATTTGCAACCAAAGAGATGAATTTTTAGTTAAAACTATGAATTAAAAAAAAAAATTATTTTCAACAAAAGAGTGTAATTTTCGAACAAGTTGTTTAATTTTTACCAAAAAAAGATCTACATTTTAAATCATAAAACAGTTAAATGTTCAGTTAAAAAATTAATTATAAAAAAAAGAATTTTCAAGAAAATAATTAAATTTTCATTTGGTATAATTGAATTTTGAACAAAATACATGAATTTCCCACTAAAAATAATTTTTCAACCAAAAATTGAATAGTCCAATTCTCAGTTTAAAAAATTAATTTTAAACCAAAGAGATAAACTTTCAATTAAAATTATGAAATATTAATTTTAGAACAACAAAAAAAATTAACGAATTTTCAAAAAATATTTAAATTTCCAACCAGAGATGAATTTTTTAATTAAGATCATGAATCCTTAAAAATATATATAATAATATAATAATAATATAATATATATAAATAATAAATATTTTCAACAAAACAGTGTAACTTTCACCCAAGTAGTTTAATTTTCATCCAAAAAAAACTCAATTTTAAGTAGAAAAAAAATTGAATTTAGCCAAAAATATGAATTTTCAAATAAGAAAGATTTATCCGTCAAAAGAGAAAAAATTACAACCAAACTGTTAAATTTTCTACCAAAATAGTTAAATTTCCAACAAAATAGTTCCATCCAGTAATATAAAGCTCCTTTTACAATAAAAAAACATTGTTATTTAATTTTATGTTACAAATTAGAAGAAAATTTAAGCTCGTTTTCTGTAAATTCGCGAAAAAAATTGTCCAATGCATTTTTGGACTACTCTATTATTTTATCATTGCTTTATCATAATTTACATTAAAATTGTCATGGAAATACAATAAAATACTCGATTTTTTAAAATAACTTTCGAAATTCTAGAAATATTAAGTTTGACAGATATACACCGGTTCAAAACATTCAAAATAACCACAAAACCGGCAGGTTTGTTGTCAGAAAAGCGTGAAATTTAAAGTTTCAAAAGTAAGGTTAGGTTTCTAAAACGCGGAAAATATGTATTAAATTTATCATCAATATTTTTACACATAAGTAAATTTTTCCAAGCAAATATTACGCGAGCTTGACCTCATCAGTTTTGTCACATAAAAATTACAAAACACAATTTTGAAACCGCTTCAATCTGTATCTACGAAATTTCTTAAAAGTTGCACAATTTCTCTCAAGGATATATCAAAAGATTTTGGCAACTCGTAACATTGCTGTCATTGACAAATAAAAATCACACCTAACTACAATATCGAATCGACAAAATAATGCTTTAAAATTAAAAAAAAAATCATTTTCAAAAAGACAACATTTATAATACAAAAATGCAGACTTCCCAAAGTTGCAAAAACAAGAGCGAAAAATCCTTCCTCGCAAACTTTGGAGGTTAAGTTTATAAAATCGAAGAAACTTGCAAAAATAATTTCAAGGTTAAAAAGCTATTTTTTTTAATACGTTCTTTTGAGACACGCGAATATCTTTCGTAGTGAAAACGTTTACAGAAAATAATAATATTTCTCTTACCTGATTGTGGCACTGGAGTGAGAACATTTTGATTATTTACATGCAAGTGTTTCGTCGGAAGAGAAAAAATCCTGAGTTGGTCTTTTTTTGGAAACTAAAAAGAACGAGGATCACACTTGAATCTGTCAAGAAACACGAACAGCCGCTATTTCATCACACTTCGTTAAATCTCCCTACGCAGGTCATCGTTCTAAAGTTTTCTCGCACACAGCAAAGACTGGCGGAAATGGTAAATTTAATCCACAAAAAATGACAAATGTGCGCCACTTACTTCCGCAGGGGCACATTTAAATTTTCGCGGGCCGACATGTTCGTGCGGGATACGGGATTTTCTGGAATTTTCCTTTTTTTGAATGAAAACTACGTTGCTGATTTTTTAAGGTGCCGAAAAATCGCGAAAAATCGGCGCCGAAAAAAAACTCTCGCTTGTCGCGAGAGTTTCTTGCGCTTTTTTTTTCGCGATTCAACTGTTCAAAGAAATTAAAAATTAAAAATAAAAATTCAAAAAGAAATTCAAACGCATGCGCGTTTTTGAATTGGGTATTTCGTATTGTGACGTCGCTGGCAAGATGTCTGCATACCGAGGGCAAAGCAATAGTTGAGTTTACCAGCCGCTAGGCGTCGCTCTGAAGATTTATCTCTGGTTGAAAATTTAACTATTTTGGTGTAAATTAGTTTATTTTTCGTTAAAAATTAACGCTTTTGGTTAAAAATCCATCTTTTTGGTTGGCAAACATTTCTTTGGTTAAAGATTCAACTATGTGTTTGGAAATTAATCTTTTTTGGTAGAAAATTATTCTTCTTGTTTAAAACTTCATATCTTTTGAATGAAAATTAATTTTTTTGTTTAAAAATTTTAATATTATGTTATCTTTTTTTAATTTATCTTTTATAGTTTAAAATTCAACTACATATGGTGAAGAATTCATGTTTTTTTTTAATTAATCTTTTTGGTAAAATATTGTACTTGCCGTTGAAAAACGGTTGAAAATGTACCGATTGCGTTTAAGAATTTATTTTTTCGTTTTGTTTAATAATCAATCTTTTTTATTGAATTTTGAACTATTCCATTTTTTTAATTTACCTTTTTTATCTTATTGAAAATTCTTTTTTTTTGGTAAAAAATAGTATTTTTTATTTAAAAATTCGTCTTTTTTGTATAAAATTAACCTATATTGGTCAAGAATTAATCTTTTGAAATAAAAATTTTTTAATTTTGTTGAAACTTCTTTTTTTCTGTTGAAAATTATTCAGACAAAAATTTAACTATTCACTCTGAATTAAAATTTTTTTGTTTTAATTGAAAAATCAACCGTGTGGTTGAAAATTCATGTGTTTTTAATGAAAATTCGTCTCTTTTGATTGGAAATTGATCTTTTTGGCTTAAAATTCATCTTTTTTTTTGTTAAAAATTCATCTTTTTTTGGTAGAAAATTTTTGTTCTTGTTTGAAAATTGATCTATTTTGGTTGAAAATGAATCTACTTTGGTTACAAAATTATTTTTGGCCTTGAAAATTTAACTGTTTTGTTAATTTTTAAAAATTAATTATTGATCTGAGAACTGAATTATATACTAAACTTTTCAGTTAAAAATGTTTTTTGTTGTTATTGAAAATTAGTCTTTTTGGCAGAAAATTATTCTTCGATTTTGAAAATTCATCTTTTTGGTTGAAAATTCATTTTGTTTATCTTAAAAATTCAACTGATTTGTTGAAAATTCATGTATCTTGTTAAAAATTTGTCTTTTTTGGTAAAATATTACTTTTCTTTTTGAAAAACGGGTGAAAATTTACCGATTTTGTTTAAATTAAAAAAAAAATTTTTTACTAAATATTTAACTATTCTATTTTCAATTTTCTATTTATAAATTAATTTCTTCAGTTAAAAAAATCTTGTTTTTTTCTTCAAAATTAATTTCTTCCAATACACTATTTTTTAAGTTGAAAATTCGTCTTTTTGGTAGAAAATTATCCTTCTTGTTTAGAAATTCATCTATTTTTGTTAAAAATTAATTTCTTTTGTTCAAAATTTAATTTGTTTAAGAATTATATGTTTTTAATATAAATTCGTCTCTTTTGTTTATTTTTTGGCCTTTTTGGTTGAAAATTCATCTTTCTGGTTAAAAAAATATTTTTTAGTTTGAAAATTCGTCTATGTGGTTGAAAATGAATTTTTTTGATAGAAAATTATTCTTCTTGTATGAAAATTTATTTTTTTGATTGAAAATTTATTTTGTTCAAAATTCAAATATTTTGATAAAACTTCTCTTATTTTGGTTCAAAATCAATTTTTTATTTTATAATTAAATAATTTCATTTATGCTTACAAATATATCTTTTCTACTTGAAAATGTAACTACATTTGGTCAAAAATTTTTGTATGTTGCTAAAAAATTATCTTGTTTGGTAGAATATTATCATTCTCGTTCAAAAACTGTAAATAATTTACCGATTTTGTTGAAAATTCCATTTTTCTTAAATTAATTTTGAATTGAATTGAAATCTATTTTTATTTATTTATTTTTTTTGTCAATAATAAATTTTTTCCAGTTGAGAATTCGTACGTCCTTCATATAGCAAGTTATTTGCTTGAAAATTCATCTTCTCCGTTGAAAATTTATGTATTTGGTTGAAAATAATTTTTTTAATGAGAATTTAATTATTCATTTTTGGTTAAAAATTATTTTTTTAGTTGAGAATTCATATATTTTGTTAAAAATTTGTCTTATCCAGTAGAATATTATTATTTTGCAGTTTTAAATTTCATCTCTTTGGTAGAAAATTCAACTAATTTCTTAAAAATTCGTTTTCTTTTGGTTGAAAATTCTTTAACAATCATTTTTATAAGGACATCAGTGCATTTGGTATACCCAGTATGCGCGGTAGCAGACCATAAGTCATTATTTTCTGAACAGATAGTAGGTAGTAGTAGTCCCAAAAAAGTTGTGACGTCAGCTGGCAAGATGTCTGCACGCAGAAAGCCAAGCAACAGGGGAGCTTACCAGCCGCTAGGTAGCGTTTTGAAGATTCAGCTCTTGGTTGAAGTATATTTTGCTTGAAAAATTATATTTTCAGTTAAAGCTTCACTTTTTTTGAGCAGAAAATTCTTCTTGTTTTTTTTTTAAATTCACTTCTATGGTTTAGAATTGCAATATTTTGTAGAAAATATTTTTCTTAATTAATTTATTTAACTGGAAACTTAAGTATAATAATGCCTAAATTTTCAGATAAAAATGAATTTTTGTTTAGTTGAAAATTTATCTTTTTGTAGAAAATTATTCAT
>JAUELO010000004.1:1430683-1452800 GCA_032357855.1 Amphibolips quercusostensackenii | reverse complement strand
AGTCATGCCCTTATCATTCGGAATTTTAAAATTCGGTAATTTCATTATTTGGAAATTTCTTTATTCAGAAAATATATTATTCGGGTATTTTTCAATTCTAGAATCTTATTATTCGGAAATTTTCCAATTTAGGAATTTAAGTTTTGGGAATTTTACTTTTCGAAATTTTATAGTTGTCCCTGAAATGTTTTGAATTTTTTTTTTTTGATTTTCTCTGAATATTAATTTTTCAAAATAAAAAATCATTAAATATTTTCCCGTGAATATTAAGAAAATTCTTTCTCTGATCTTTTTAGGACTTTCAATCTTTTAAAATTATTCTATTTTCATTAATTCTTTTAATTAAGCAAAATTGGAAAAGTTGCCCTAAAATCTTTGAGATTCTTTGAAAATGTTGGAAATCTAAAGAACATTTTTTCATTCTCTTAAAAATTCTCAAAATTGACAGGACTGAAAAATCCCGAAAAATAAAATTCTTATTACCGAATTATAAATTAAAAATTATGTCTTAATAAATTATAATTATATCATAATTATAAATCTTTATTACCGAATTTGAAAATTCCCGGTAGAAAATTCTCAGATTTAAACAATGAATTTTTTTTATCAATATTATTTATTCATTAAAAGTACAAAAATGAAATAGTTTTATCAACAATATTATTTTTAATATTTAAGGTTTCTAAAATTATTGTTTGAATTTAAAATAACAGTAATTGAAAAAATATATATTTCGGGATAAAATTTTCTTCAATTGTTGTTATTTCAAACAATAATTTTAGAAACTCTTAATTTTAAAATATTTGATTATTTTATTTTTAATAAATAAATGAAATTTATATTTAAAGAATATTGAATTGTTTGAATTCAGGAATTTTTTTATCACAGAATTTTCTAGTTTGTAAATTTTATAATTCGGCAATTTTTAGTCGGGGATTTTCAAATTCGGTAATTTTTAACAAATATTATTATTCGAGTATTTTATAATTCGGACATTTTTTTCGGAAATTTTAAAATTCGGTAATATTATGAACTGTTCGTGAATTTCATAATTCCGGAATTTTCTAGTTCATATATTTTATAATTCGGCAATTTTCAGCCAGGAATTTTCAAATTCGGTAATATTGTGAATCGTTTCAAAATTTTATTATTCAGAAATTTTATTACTCAGAAATTTTATTATTCAGGTATTTCACAATTCGGGAATTTTACATTGTCGAGAATTGTATTATTCGGAAATTTTTTTCGGGGAATTTTTGAATTCGGGAATATTGTAAACTGTTCGCAAATTTCATTATTCGGAAATTTTGTCATTCAGAAATTTTATAATTCGGGAATTTCATAATTCAAGAATTTTATCATTCGCGAATTTAATTATTCGGCAATTTTTGGTCGGTAATTTTTAAATTCGGTAATATTATAAACTTTTTGAGACTTTTCATTTCGGAAATTTTATCATTTAGGAATTTTGTAGTTCGGGAATTTTATTATTCTGGAATTTCCCATTTCGGAAATTTTATTTTTCTTGAATTTCCAATTTGTGAATTCTATAATTCGTAAATTTTGTAATTCAGCAATTTTGTAATTGGGGAATTTATTTATTCTGGAATTTTCTAATTCAAGAATTTTATTATTCTTGAATATTGCAATTTTGAATTTTTTTAATTTAAGAATTTTGTTATTTGGGAATTTAATTATTCTGGAATTTTCCATTTCGGGAATTTTATTATTTGTGAATTTTCCAATTTGTGAATTTTCTTATTCGTCAATTTTCCAATTTGTGAATTTTATTATTCGTCAATTTTCCAATTTGGGAATTTTCTAATTCCGAAATTTCGTAATTCGGTAATTTATTTATTCTGGAATTTTCTAATTCGATAATTTTATTATTCGTGAATTTTCCAATTTGTGAATTTTATAATTAGAAAATTTTATTATGTGTGAATTTTCCATTTTAGGAACTTTATTATTCGTCAATTTTCCCATTTGTTAATTTTACAATTTGGGAATTCGAGAATTTCGTAGTTCGGAAATTTATTTATCCTAAAATTTTCCAATTCGGGAATTTTATTTTTATGAATTTCCCAACTTGTAAATTTTACAATTCGAAAATTTTGTGATTCAGGAATTTTGTAATTGGGGAATTGATTTATTCTAAAATTTTCCAATTCTAAAATTTTATTATTCCTAAATTTTCCAATATGTAAATTTTATAATTGAGGAATTTATTAATCCTGGAAGTTTCTAATTCAAGAATTTTATTATTCGTAAATATTGCAATTGTGAATTTTATAACTCAAGAATTTTGTAATTCGGGAATTTAATTATTCTGGAATTTTCCATTTGGGGAATTTCATTATTTGTAAATTTTCCAATTTGTGAATTTTATTATTCGTGAATTTTCCAATTTGTAAATTAAATAATTGGGAATTTTATTATTTGTGAATTTTTCATTTCGAAAACTTTATTATTCGTCAATTTTTCAATTTTTGAATTTTATAATTTGGGAATTTTTTAATTCTTAAATTTTTTAATTCAGGAATTTTGTGATTCGGGAATTTATTCATTCTGGAATTTTCCAATTCAGGAATTTCATTATTCGTGAATTTCCCAATTTGTAAATTCAATAATTCAGGAATTTTATTATTTGTGAATTTTCCATTTCGGAAACTTTATTATTCGTGAATTTTTTAATTTGTGAATTTTATAATTTGGAAACTTTTCAATTCTTAAACTTTGTAATTCAGGAATTTTAGTGATTCGGGAATTTATTCATTCTGGAATTTTCCAATTCAGGAATTTTATTATTCCTGAATTTCCCAATTTGTAAATTTCATCATTGGGGAATTTATTAATTCTGAAATTTTCCAATTCGGGAATTTTATTTTTCGTAAATATTAAAGTTTGTGAATTTCATAATCCAAGAATTTTGTAATTTAGGAATTTTGGAATTCGGGAATTTTATTATTCTGGAGTTTTCTTATTCGGGAATTTTATTCTTCCTGAATTTCCCAATTTATAAATTTCATAATTGGGGAATTTATTAATTCTGGAATTTTCTCATTCGGGAATTTTATTATTCGTGAATATTTAAATTTGTGAATTTTATAATTTAAAAATTTTTTCATTCGTATATTTTAGAATTCGGGAATTTTATTATTCGTCAATTTTGAAATTCGGAAATTTTACTGTGTCGGGAATTTCACTTTTTGGAATTTTTCAGTCATCCCTCAAAATTTTTTTTAAATTATTAAAATCTGCAAAAGTCCTAATTATTTTTATCGTTTTAAAACTTCCAAATATCTCTTAAACTTACTCGAATTTTTTTTTTAATTTTATGATATGACAAAATTGCAAAATTTTGGTTTAAAATATTTTGCATTCTAAAAGTTCGGAAATCTTCTAATTCAGCAATATTATAAACTGCTCTGGAATTTTATAATTCAGGAATTTTATTATTTGGAAATTTTATTATTCGTGAATTTTATAATTCAAGAATTTTATTATTTGGAAATTTTATTATTCGAAAATTTTATTATTCGGGAATTTTAATCATTTAGGAGTTTTAATCATTTTTGAATCGTTTCAAAACTTCTAAATTCATATCTCTTAAACTTACTGCTTGAAATCTTTTTATATTTTATTTCAGAATTTCAGAAAAAAAAATAAAAAGATTTTGTAATCTTTTTCAATTTATTTCAGACATCATAACAATTTTATAAAAAAAAATATTTAAAAAAAATATTTTGTTTTGGTATTTTTAATGCAAGAGATGCTGGGACAAATTTTTCAAGCGAGAATATTAATGGATGAGTCTACTGCCATAAGAGATTCTCAATTGCCTCTAACTGGCATCAGTTAAATTTAATCTGGTATTTTATTGAAGAAGGGGCTTCTTGTAAATCTTTTATTCTCTTTGTGTATTCCCTTGCTTTGTATTTCAATGAAAAAAAATATTTAATAAAATTTAATTAAAATTTTAGAGGTCGAAAAAAGTTGTTTATAAAAATTATTTAAGTTTCAGGGTTTCTACAGATCAGGGAATTTCAGAAAATCAGGAAATGTCAGGGAAAACTGACTGAGTCAGGGAATTTTCGATAAACTGCATTTGAAGCTATTTTTTGTTGTTGTTGTTGAAAATGTAACAATATTGTCAAAAAGTAATTTTTTTGTTTGAAAAATTCAAATGGATTTTTTGTGTCAAAGAGAAATTCAAAAATATTACAAAATTTTTTTTTATTATTTCCTGAAATTTTGGGACGACTGGAAAATTCCGAAAAATAAAATTCCCGAACAGTTTATGATACTACCGAATTGAAAAATTCCTGGTAGAAAATTGTCGAATTTAAGCAATTGAAATAATTTGTTTGTAAATATTATTTATTTAAAAAAATGCAATAGTTAGATACCAGTATAAAAAATAATTTTTTTAAGTTCAAAGTTTCTTGAATTATTTTTTGAATTTAAAATAACAATAATTTAAGAAAAGTATATTTTCAGATGGAATTGAAAAAAATTATTATTATTTCAATTTCAAAAAATAATTTCAAAAACCTTAAGCTCTCAGAATTTTTCTTTTTATCAAAATGTTTGATTGTATTTTTAATAAATAAAATTTATTTTTAAAAATTAACTGTTTAATTTAAGGAATTTTCTAGTTTGGATATTTCATAATGTGGCAATTTTGTGTCGGGAATTTTATTATTTGGGAATTTTCAAATTCGGTAATATTATAAATTGTTTGGGAATTTTAGTATTAGGAATTTTACAATTCGGGAATTTTATTTTTCGGGACTTTTTAGTCGTCCTAAAATTTTAAGAAATTTCCCATTTTTTTTCAATTTAGATTTGGAAAATGGGATCTTTTTAAGACTTTTGAAATGTTTCAAGAGAATGAAAAAATGTTCTTGAGATAACTAGGAAAAATTAAAATAATTTGTTATTTAAGAAAAGTAATTTTAAGAGAATATTTAAAAAGATTTTGAAACACTTCAAAAGATTCACAAAATTTCCAAAGAAGAATCTGAAAAATTTAAAGGCAATTTTTCCAAATTAACAGAAATTAATAAAAAATTGTGAAAAAAATTAGAATTATTTAAAAACATTAGTCGATTTAGAAGTGCTTAAAAAATAAAAATAAATAAATTTCTTTTTAAGATTCATACAATAATATTCAATAATTTTTTATTTTAAAAAATGAATTTTAGAGTATATTGAAAAAAAATTGAAAAAAATTCCAAACGATTTCCTAAAATTAAAAAAAAAAGTGTATTAATTAAATTTAATAAAATATTTAAGGAGCAAAAAAAATATTTTCAAACGGTATTTATTTATTTTTGTTAAGAATTAGTTTTTTTATTAAAATTAAATTTCTTGATGAATATTTAAAGATTCTATTTTAAGTTAAAAATTATTTATTTGGTTGAAATATCCTTAAAAAATTAAAATATTTGATTGAAATATCATATATTTGGCTGAAAATTGATCTTTTTCAGTAGAAATTTTAACTTTTCGGTTAAAAATTTATTCCTTGTGTTTGAAATTAGTATTTTTATTAAGAATTAACTTTTTACTGAATATTTAAATATTCTGCTTTAAGTTGAAAATTCATTATTTGGTTAAAAACTCGTTAAAAAATTCAAATATTTCGTTGAAAATTCATGTATTTTGTCAAAAATTATATTTTTTTGTTGAAAATTGATTTTTTTTTAATGAAAATTTAACTATTTTGTTAAAAATTCAATTATTTTGGTGGAAATTCATATTTTTGGATTGAAAATTCAACGCTTTTGTTAAAAATTGGAACTACTTTGTAAAAAATTTACTTATTTGATTTTCTCGGTTAAAAATTTATTTATTATATTAAAAATTAGTTTTTTAATCGAAAATTAAATTTCCACTGAATTTTTAACTGTTCTACTTTAAGTGGAAAAAAACATCTTTAAAAATTTAAAGATTTGGTTAAAAATTCATCTTTTTTAGTTGGAAATTTTTCTTTTCTTTGGTTAAACATGTAACTATTTTTATTTCTTTTTTATTTTTGGCGTTGAAAATTGTACTGTTTTGTTGAAATTATTTTTTTTATTGAAAATTATTTTTTTTACTAAAAATTTTAATTTTCTTTTTTTGGTTGAAAATTTCTTTTTTTTTTAGTTGAAAATTTGCCTCTTGTGGTAGAAAATTCATCTTTTGGGTTGAAAATTCAACTTTGTGATAAAAATCTATTTTTTGTTTAAGACTTATCATTTTAGTTAAAAATACATTTTGTTGGTTGAGAATTTAGTTAAAAAAAACTTTAAAAATTTAGTTGAAAATTGAGGTATTTTGTTAAAAATTAATCTTTTTGGTAGAAAATTTATGTTTTTGGACGAAAGTTTATCTATTTGATTAAAAATTCGTTTTTTGTTGTTGAAAATGTGTTTTTCTAAGTGAAAATTAAAATATTCTGTTTTTTCTTAAAAATTCATCTTTGTTAGAAACTTTTCTATTGTGGCAAAAAATTTATCTTTTGAGTTGAAAATTTGACTGTTTAATTAAAAATCTTTTTTTTCTTGAAAATTCATCATTTAAGTTAAAAATATATTTCTTTGGTTGAAAATTTAACCATATTGTTGAAAATTAATTTTTTTAACTAAAAATATAACTATTCTATTTTGTCTTGTAAATGTATCTTGTTCCGTTAAAAATTTAACTATTTTGTTAAAAATGATTTTGTTGTTGTTGAAAATTTAGTTTTTCAACTAAAAATTGAAATATTCTATTTTTGGTTAAAAATTAATTTTTTTTAGTTGAAAATTTGTCTTTTGTGGTAGAAAATTCAACTTTTTGGTTAAAAATTTATTTATTTGGTTTAAAATTAATATTTCTTTATCATGAATTAATTTTCTTACAAAATATTTAACTATTTTAGTTTCAGTGAAAAATTAATTTTATGGTTGAAAACTTCTTTAAGAATTCAAAGATTTGGTTGAAAATTCAGTTATTTTGTTAAAAATTAATTTTTTTTGTTAGAAAATTTATTTTTTTGGACGAAAATTCATCTGTATGGTTGAAAATTAACCTATTTAGTTTAAAAATTTGTTTTTTGTTGTTGAAAATTAAGTTTTCTGAGTGAAAATTAGACTATTCTATTTGCGGTTAAAAATTCATATTTGACTTTCAATTAGGCATTTAAAATTTTGCCAACTGATCAGTTCGATAGCTAAAGGCTAATAGAACTAAAGACGCATCGTAGCTAAAGAACTAATGCCTTGAAAAGGCATGTCAACAATTTTCAATCTTCAACAAATTCCAAAAAAATTCAAAATTTCATAAAATTTCAAAATTTTCAACAATTTCCAAAAATGTTTCAAATTTCTAAAAATTTCTAAAAAATCTAATAATTTCAAAACATTTCAAAAAATTTCCAAATTTTTCCAAATTTCCTAAAATTCATAAATTTTTCAAAGTTTCTAAAAATTTTCACCAATTTTAATAATTTCCAAACTTTTCAAAAAATTTCCAAATTTCCAAAAACATTAATAGTTTTCAAACTTTTCAAAAAATTTTAAAATTTCAAAAAATTTAAAATTTCAAAATATTTTAATAATTTCCAAGCTTTTCAAAAAAATATGAAACTCAAAAAATTTTTAAATTTCAAAAAATTTAAAATTACAAAATATTTTAATAATTTCCAAGCTTTTCAAAAAAATATGAAACTCAAAAAATTTCAAAATTTCTAAAATTCTTTAAAATTTCCAAAAAATTTTCAACTTTTTAAAAAAATTTCCAAATTTTAAAAACGTTAAAAAATTTTGCAAAGATTTCAAAAAATGTCCAAAAAGTTTAGTGATTTTCCAAAATTTTGATAATTTCTAAAAATTTTAATAATTTCCGAAAATTTTTATAATTTGCAAATTTTTTAAAAAATTTTAAAACAAAAAATTTCCAAATTTTAAAAAATTCCAAAACTAAGAAAATTTCAAAATTTCCAATAAATTTTAATAGTTTCCAAATTTTACAAAAAATTTTTAAACTCAAAAAATTTTGCAATTTTAAAAAATTTTAATAATTTCCAAACTTTAAAAAAAAATATGAAACTTTCAAAAAATTTCTACAATTTTTAACATTTTTTAAAATTTTTAGAAATGTCCAAAAATTTTAATTAATTTCCAAAATATTTAATAGTTTCCAAAATTTTTAATAATTTTCAAACTTTTCCAAAAATTTTAAAAGTCAAAGAATTTCAACACTTCCAAAACTTTCGAAAAATTTCAAAATTTCCAAAAACTTTGAATACTTTCTAACCATTATGAAGAACTTTAATAATTTTTAGAACTTTTCAAAAAAATATGAAACTTTCAAAAAATTTAAAAATTTTTTTAAATTCTTAAAAAGTGCCAAAAAATTTTCAAACTTTTCAAAAATTTCCAGATTTAAAAATGTCAAAAAATTTGTCAACATTTCTCAAAATTTCCAAAAAAGTCCAAAAATTTTATTAATTTCCAAAAATTTTAATAATTTCCAAAAATTTTAATAATTTCCAAAAATTGTAAAACTCAAAAAATTTCAAAATCCCCAAAATGTTCAAAAAATTTTGATAGTTTTCAAACTTTACAACAAATTTTGAAACTTTAAAAAAAATTTACAATTTAAAAATTTTTTGATAATTTCCAAACTTTTCAAAAAAATATGAAACTTTGAAAAAATTTCTAATTTTTTCAGTTTTCAAAAATGTCCAAAAATTTTCATAATTTCCAAAATTTTTGATAATTTCTAAACTTTTCAAAGAATTTTTAAACTTTAAAAAAATTTCAACATTCACAAAACTTTCAAAAAATTTCCAAAAACTTTGAATAGTTTCCAAACTTCACAAAAAATTTTAAAACTTTAAAAAAAATTTTAAAGTTCAAAAATTTTAATAATTTCCGAACGTTTCAAAAAAATATAAAACTTTCAAATAATTTTAAAATTTCAGGAAATTTTTATAATTTCCACTTTTAAAAAATTTTGATACTTTTGAAAATTTCAAATTTTTTTGAATTTCCAAAAACTTTAATAATCTCCAAACATTTCAAAGCAATTTGAAAATTTAAAAAAATTTCAATAATTTCTAAACTTAAAATAAAAATATGAAACTCAAAAAATTTCAAAATTTCACAAATTTTTCTACATTATCAAAATTTCCAAAAATATCCAAAAATTTAAATAATTTCCAAATTGTTCAAAAGAATTTGAAACTTTCAAAAAATTTCAACATTGCCAAACAAAAAGTTTTGAAACTTTCAAAAAATTTCAATTATTTCCAAATTTTTCAAAAAAATATCAAACTTTCAAAAAATTTTATCAATTCTCAAACTTTGAGAAAAATTTTAAAACAAAAAATTTCAAAATTTCCAAAAATTTTAAAATTTCCGAAAATATCAAAATTTTAAAAATATCAAAAAATTTGTCAACATATTTCAAAATTTACGAAAATTTCCAAAATTTTTATTGATTTCCAAAAATTTTAATAATTTCTAAAAATTGTAATAATTTCCACTTTTCAAAAAATTTCAAAATTTCCAAAAAAATCTAATAATTTCCAAACATTTCATAAAGAATTTTAAGCTTTTTATAAAATTTAAAAATTTTTAAAAATTTAAATAATTTCCAAACTTTTCAAAAAATATAAAACTTTCAAAAAATTTCTAAAATTTTTAACATTTCTTTGGTTGGAAATTTAAGTATTTTATTGGAAATTTGTGTTTCTTACTATAAAATTAATTTTTTGAACTGAAAATGTAACTATTTCTTTTTCTCTTGTAAACTTATCTTCTTCAGTTGAAAATTAAAAATTAGTTTATTTTTTAATTTAGTTTTATGACTGAAAATTGAATTAGTCTATTTTTTATTGAGTATTTATTTTTTTTAATTGAAGATGTGTTATTTGTGATAGAAAATTTATCTTTTGGGTTGAAAATTAAACTTTTTGTCTAAAAATCTATTTTTTTGTTAAAATTCAACTTTTTTGTTGGAAATTGAACTATTCAGTTAAAAATTTGTTTTATGGTTGCTTATAATTATTTATATTTTCAACTGAAATTGAAATTATTGTTTTTTTGATTGAAAATTCATCTTTGCTAGTTGGAAATTTTTCCATTGTGATAAAAAATTTATCTTTTGGGTTGAGAAATTGACTATTTAATTAAAAATGTATTTTTTCCTTGAAAATTCATCATTTTTGTTTAAAAATTTATTTCTTTGGTTGAAAATTTAACTTTTTTGTGAAAAATTCAATTATTTTGGTAGAAAATGCATATTTTTGGATTGAAAATTTACATGTTTTTGTTGAAAATTGGAACTATTTTGTTGAAAATTAATTAATTTGATTAATGATTCATCACTTTTGTTGAAATTTCATCTCTTTGCTCAGAAATATAACTATTTAGTTGAAATGCTTTTTTTTATTTAAAATTAAATTATTATGTAATAATACAACAATTCCATCATTGGTTCAAAAATTATCTTCGTCAGTTAAAAATTCAACTATTTGGTGTGAAATTTCTTTATTTTGTAAAAATTAATCTTCTTGGTCAAAAATTTAATTTTTTGATCAAAAATTAGTTTTTTTTATTGAAAATTTAGTTTTTTAACTGAAAATTAAACTTTTTTATTTTTGGTTCAAAATTTATTTTTTTTTAGTTAAAATTTTTTCTTTCATGATGAAAAATTAGTAGATTTTTTTTATTGGAAATTAATTTTTTACCGAAATTTGAACTTTTCTATTTCAAGTTAGAAATTTACCTGTTCTAGATGAAAATTCAACTATTTTGTAAATTTTTTTTTTTGTCGAAAAGTAATCTTTTTAGTTGATATTTGATCTTTTTGGTTAAAAATTAATTAATGAAAAAATAATTTATTTAAAAAATTAATTGTGAAAATTAAATGTTATTTGAAAATGAAATGCGGTTTAATTTTGAAGTGACACTATAGACAACTTTTCCCCTGATCTCTTCGAAAATATCTATTTTGAAAGTTCCTCAAAATAGATTCTTGTTGCTCTACTAAATGAAAATCAGCCGCTTTCAAATCTTAAAAGCTCGATTCATCAAGATTTTTATCACGAGCTTAAAAAATTAAAAAAATTAAATTAACTTATAATTTTTTAAATAAAAATCTAAGATAAGAGATAAATATTAAATTTATAGAAATCAATCAATTATGGAACGGATTATCAAAGAAATCACAGAGCAAATTAATGAAAATAATTCTAATCTTAAAATTTCTTTGATTGTTTTGTTAAATATTCAACAATTTTGTTAAGAAGATATTTTTTGGTTGAAAATTCATCTTTTTGGTTTGAAAATTTACCTTTCTTTTAAATTTATCTTTTTTTCAAATTAGAAATTTCGTGTTTTTTTATGCAAATTTTCGGTTCAAAATTTATTTTCTTCGTTAAAAATGTATTTCTTTGGTTGAAAATTTAACTATTTTCCTGAAAATTTGTTTTTTACCATCGAAAATTATTTTTTTTAACTTAAAATTTAACTATTTTCTTTTAGGGTAAAAATTTAAATTCTTTAGTAAAAAATTTATTTATTTTGTTAAAAATTCTACTTGATTAGTAGAAAATTAATCTTCTTGGAGGCTAGTCAGTCTTTTTACTCAAAAAATTAATTTTTGGAATTAAAAATTTAACTAATTTATTAAAAATAATTTTTTAAGAAAAATAATTTTTTATTTAACTAATTAATTTTTTTTTGGAAATTCGTCTTTTTGATCGAATTCAACTATTTTTGTGGCAGAATATTAATCTTCTTGGAGACTAGTTGATCTTTTTATTTGAAAAATTAATTCCTGGGATTCAAAATTTAAGTATTTTGTTTAAAAATTTTTTTTCTACGTTAATTTTTTTACTGAAAATGTGACTATTTGATTTCGTTGTTGAAAAATCATGTGTTTGAAAAGAATTTCATGTTTTGTGTTAGAAAATTTATACTCTCAGTTGAAAATTCATCTTTTTGGTTAAAAATTCATTTCTTTGGTTGAAAATTTAACTATTTTTTTGAAAATTCTTTTTTTCTCTATTACAATTAATTTTTCAACTTAAAATTTGATTATTCTCTTTTAAGGTGAAAATTTATCTACTTTAGTTAAAAGTGTATTTATTTTATTAAAAATTCGACTTTTTGGTAGAAAATTAATCATTTTGGTTGAAAATTCGTCTCTTTGGTTTCAAAATTAAACTCTTTTTTTTGCAAATTTATCTTTTTTGTTTTCAAATTAGAAATTTAATGTTTTTTAATGCAAATATTTGTTTGAAAATTAATCTGTTTTGGTTGAAGATTTAACTTTTTTTTGAATTATTTTTTTTGTGAAAATAAATTTTTTTACTGAAAATTTAATTAATTAATTTTTTGTTGTTGAAAAATCATTTGTTTTAATAAAATTTATCTTTTTGGTTAAAAATTTATTTTTTGGGTTTAAAATTGACCTATTTTCTTAAAAATTCGTTTTTTTTATCAGAAATTAATTTTTTACTGAAAATTTAGCCATCCCATTGTTGGTTGAAAATGTATCTTCTCCAGTTGAAAATTTATTTATTTTATTGAAAATTCGACTTTTTCTGTTGAAAATTTGTCTCTTTGGTTTCAAAATTAGACTCTTTTTTTTGTGAATTTTTTGTTTTGTTTTCAAATTAGAAATTTAATGTTTTTTTTAATGCAAATATTTGTTTAAAAATTATCTGTTTTAGTTGAAGATTCAACCCTTTTTTTGAAAATTATTTTTTTTGTGAAAATTAATTTTTTTACTGAAAATTAATTTTTTTACTAAAATTTAAATTAATTTATTTCTTGTTATTAAAAAATCATGTGTATTGATAAGATTTATCTTTTTGGTTAAAAATTCTTTTTTTTTTTGGTTCAAATTTACCTATTTTCTTGAAAATTCGTTTTTTTATCAAAAATTAATTTTTTACTGAAAATTCAACTATTTTATTTTAAGTTAAAAATTTCTCTTTTTCAGTTAAAAATTTATGAATTTTGTTCAAAATTCTAATTTTTTGTAGAATATTATTCTTCTTGGTTGAAAGTTCATCTTTTTAAACAAAAATTTAACTATTTGCTTAAAAAGTCATTTCTTTAGATAAAGACTCATCATTTTAGTTGAAAATTATTCTCTTCGGTTCAAAATTCATTATTTAAAATTAAAAATTTGTTTCTTAGTTTTTTTATTAAAAATTAATTGAAAATTAATTTTATCATTAAAGAATTATTTTTTACTGAATATATAACTATTCAATTTTTAACACATCCATATTTTTTGGTTAAAAATTTTTCTTTTTTGTTGAAAATTCATTCTCGTGGTCAAAAATTAGAATTGAAAATTTATTTTGTTTCTTGAAAATTAATTTTTTCGGACTAAACATTTAACTTTTCTATTTTTTGTTGAAAAACACGCTTTTTGGTTGAAAATTAATTTTCCTAACTTGAATTTTAACTATTTAACTATTTTGTTGAAAAATTGCCTTTTTTTTTGTTAGAAAATTAATTTTTCGGTTGAAAATTCATTTATGTAGATGAAAACTTATTTTTATTTTTAAAGGTTCATCATTTTAGCTAAAAATTCATTTCGTTGGTTGATAATGCAACTATTTGAAAAAAATTTTTTTTTTTGTTAAAAATTTTTTTTTCATCTAAAAATGAAACTGTTCCATTTGAAGCTAAAAATTTATTTTCTTCAGTTAAAAATTCATTCATTTTGTTGCGAATTCGACTTTATTGGTAGAAAATTAATTTTCTTTGTTCAAAATTCATTATTTAAAATTAAATATTTTTTTTTTACAGAAAATTCAACTATTCTATTTTTCGTGCAAAATCCATCTTTTAATGAAAAATATATTTTTTTTTGTATAAAATTAATATTAAATTTATCTTTTTGGTTTAAAATTTATTTATTTGAGAATTTTATTATTCCGTTAAAAGTTTTTTTCTTCAAATTAATTGTTCTTCATGAAAATTTAACTATTCTATTTTAATTTGAAACTTTATTTTTGTTTTTTAAAAATTCAAATATTTGGTTGAAGATTCACGTGTTTTGATAAAAATTCACCTTTTTTGGTAGAAAATTGATTTTTTTTGTAAAAAATTTATTTTTGTGGTTGCAAATTGAAAGTGTAAATTTCTTTTGTTTATTGTAAATCAATGTTTTGGACTGCCCATTTAACAATTCCATTTTTTCCTAAAAATTTATCTTTTTGGTTGAAAATTCAACTATTTGGATAAAACATTAATTTTTTTTTTTGGTTGAAGATTCATCATTTTAGTTAAAAATTTATTTTATTGGTTGAAAATACTTATTTTTATAAAAATTTATTTTTTGCTAAAATAATTTTCTTTTAACGGAAAATGTAACTATTCCAATTTTTGCTTAAAAACTTATCTTTTATGGTTGAAAATTTATTTATTTTGTTGAAAACTCGTCTTTCTCGGTAGAAAATTCATTTTTTTTTGGTTGAAAAATCAATTATTTGTTAAAAAATTTTTCTGCTTTGTTGAAAATGAATTTATTTTCATACCTGATGAAAAAATCTAGAGCGGTCAGTAAAAATGAAAAATTTCTCACGGAAAATTCAAGGAAATTTAGGGAATTTCTTATCTAAGATTTTGTAAAAACCTATTTTTGTCAACAAAATTTTTTTTTTCGTTCCAGGAAATGAAATTCCGTTTGGAAGAAATATGTCAGGGCCGTTGTTAAACGAGCCACAAAAACCTGTGGTTTTGACTGAAGTTCCTGGACCTCAGTCAAAAAAATTATTTCAGGAGCTGAATAACATTCAGGTAATTTAATTATTAACAAATAACTAAACAATTATTAATAAAAAATACATTATCATTAATTTCTATCGGACAAAAACGAGTTAAATTTTACTTGCAAAATAAATATTGTTCTATTAATGCTGTAAATAATTGTTAATTACCAAAAAAAATTTTAGCAAGCAGGATCTGTTCAGCTTTTTGCTGATTATGAAAAATCAGCGGGAAATTATGTAGCAGACGTGGATGGAAATCTTTTGCTAGATGTTTATATGCAAATTTCCTCAATGCCGTTGGGATACAATCATCCAGCGATGCTTAATGCTCTGGCTGATCCTATTAATCAAGTGAGTAGATTTTATAATTCCAAAATTTGACCGTGGCCGCATTTTTGTTTTAATTTTAGGATCCTAAGACTGAATTTTAAAAAAATTCAATTTTTTCAGAAATTAATAGCAAATAGACCGGCTCTCGGCGTTTTTCCGGGACGAAATTGGCCACAGAAGTTGAAAGATGTTCTCTTGAGAAAAGGGGTAAGTGAAATCTAGAAGATTTCTTTTAAATTCTATCTATCGAGAAATCTTATTCTTTTCTGTCTTGGAAACTTTTCTTCAACTTTATCTATCGAGAAATCTTGTAATCTTCTATCAAAAATTTTTCATTATATTAGTTATCGTCGATAAATCTTATAATTTTCTACCAAGAATTTTTCGTTTAATTTCTATCTACGTATCGAAATCTCGGCAATTTCTATTAATTTGTAACCGTCAAAAAATCTTATAATTTTTTATCAACAGCTTCTCACTGAAATTTTATCAATTAAAATTGTATCAATTGAAAAATCTTGTACTTTTCTATCAACAGCTTCTCATTGAAATTTGATTAATTCTAATTGTGTCCATCGAGAAATCTTATAATTTTCTATCAAGATTTTTTTTTTAAATTTCTATCTACGTATCAAAATATCGGCAATTTCTATTAATTTGTAACCGTCAACAAATCTTATAATTTTTTATCAACAGCTTCTCACTGAAATTTTATCAATTGAAATTGTATCAATTGAAAAATCTTGTACTTTTCCGTCAACAGCTTTTTATTGAAATTTTATTAATTCTAATTGTGTCCATCGAGAAATCTTATAATTTTCTATCAAGAATTTTTCGTTGAATTTCTATATACGTATCAAAATCTCGGCAATTTCTAATAATTTGTAACCGTCAAGACATCTTATAATTTTTTATCGACAGCTTCTTACTGAAATTTTATCAATTAAAATTGTTTCAATTGAAAAACCTTGTACTTTTCCATCAAGAGCTTCTCATTGAAATTCTATTAATTCTAATTGTGTCCGTCGAGAAATCTTATAATTTATAGTCAACAGCATCTCATTGAAATTCCATCAAATCTTATCCACTTAAGTCTTGAAAGCTTTTCTTCAACTTTATCTATCGAGAAATCTTAAAATTTTCTATTAGCAACTTCTTAATGAATTTCTATCTTCTTATCAGAATCTGTTCAATCTCGCATCAATTTGTGTCCGTCAAGAAATCTTATAATTTTTTATCAACAGGTTCTCATTGAAATTCTACCTATTCTCATTGTGTCCGTCAAAAAATCTTATAATTTTCAGTCAACAGCATCTCATTGAAATTCCATCAAATCTTATCCACTTGAGACTTGGGCTTTTCTTCAACTTTATCTATTAAGAAATCTTATAATTTTCTATTAGCAACTTCTCAATGAATTTCTATCTTCTTATCAGAATCCATTCAATCTCTTATCAATTTGTGTCCGGCAAGAAATCTTATAATTTTGTATCAACAGCTTCTCATTGAAATTCCATTAAATCTTATATAAATCAATCTTGTTGCAAATCCCAAGTATCTAAATCTTGAAAATTTTTTTAAAATTGTATCCTCCGAAAAATCTCATACTTTTCTATCAACAGCTTCTGATTGAAGTTCTATCAATTACAATTGTATCAATTGAAAAATTTTGTACTTTTCTATTAACAGCTTCTGATTGAAATTCTATTCATTCTAATTGTGCCCGTCGAGAAATCTTATAATTTTCTATCAAGAATTTTTTATTAAATTTCTATCTATGTATTAAAATATCGGCAATTTCTATTAATTTGTAACCATCAAGAAATCTTATAATTTTTTATAAACAGCTTCTCACTGAAATGTTATCAATTACAATTGATTCAACTTAAAAATCTTGTACTTTTCTATCAACAGCTTCGCATTAGAATTCTATTAATTTTAATTGTGTTTGTCGAGAAAACTTATAATTTTCAGTCAACAGCATCTCATTAAAATTCTGACACATCTTATTAACTTGAGTCTTGGAAGTTTTTCTTCAATTTTATTTATCGAGAAATCTTATAATTTTCTATTATCAACTTCTCAATGAATTTCTATCTTCTTATCAGAATCTCTTATCATTTTGTGTCCGTCAAGAAATCCTATAATTTTGTATAAACAGCTTTACATTGAAATTCTATTAATTCTAATTTTGCCCGTCGAAAAATCTTATAATTTTCTGTCAACAGCTTTTTATTTAAATTCTATAAAATCTTATCCAATTCAAACTTGCATCAAATCCCAAGTACCTGAATCTTGAAAGTTTTTATAAAATTGAATCCTTCGAGAAATCTTTTAATATTCTATCAACAGATTCTTATTTAAATTCTATCAAATCTCATTCACGTCAGACTTATATCAAATTCTACGTATAAAATCTTGTCAATTTCTATTAATTCATATCCTTAAAGAAATCTTATAATTTTTTATCAACAGGTTCTCATTAAAATTTTATCAATTAAAACTGTATCAATTAAAAAATCTTGTACTTTTCCATTAAGAGCTTTTCATTAAAATTTTAATAATTCTAAATGTGTCCGTCGAGAAATCTTATAAGTTTCTATTAAGAATTTTTTGTTAAATTTCTATCTACTTATCAAAATCTCGGCAAATTCTATTTGTAACCGTCAAGAAATCGTATAATATTTTATTAACAGGTTCTCATTGAAATTCTTTCAATTAAAACTGTATCAATTGAAAAATCTCGTACTTTTCCATTAACAGCTATTTTTGAAATTCTATCAATTCTAATTGTGTCCGTCGAGAAAACTTATAATTTTCAGTCAACAGCATCTCATTGAAAGTCCGTCAAATTTTATTCACTTAAGTCTTGGAAGTTTTTCTTTAACTTTATTTATCGAGAAATCTCATAATTTTCTATTAGCAACTTCTTAATGAATTTCTATCTTCTTATCAGAATCTATTCAATCTCTTATCAATTTGTGTCCGTCAAGAAATCCTATAATTTTGTATAAACAGCTTCTTATTGGAATTATATCAATTTTAATTGCGTCTGTAAAAAAATCTTATAATTTTCTATCAACAGCTTCCGTTCGAAATTCTATCAATTAAGATTGTTTCAATTGAAAAATCTTGTACTTTTCTATCAGCAGCTTCGCATTGAAATTATATTAATTCTAATTGTGTCCGTCGAGAAATCTTATAATTTTCTATCAAGAATTTTTTCTTGAATTTCTATCAAATTTTCTTATCCACTTAAGTTTTGAAAGATTTTCTTCAACTTTATCTATTGAGAAATCTTATAATTTACTATTAGCAACTTCTCAATGAATTTCTATCTTTTTATCAGAATCTATTTGATCTCTTATCACTTTGTGTCTGTCAAGAAATCTTATAACTTTGTATCAACAGTTTCTCATTGTAATTCTACTAATTCTAATTGCGTCCGTCAAAAAATCTTATAATTTTCCATCAACAGCTTATCATTGAAATTCTATAAAATCTTATCGAATTCAAACTTACATCAAATTCCAAGTATCTGAATCTTGAAAATTTTTATAAAATCGTATCCTTCGAGAAATCTTATACTTTCCTATCAACAGCTTCTGATTGAGTTTTTATCAATTACAATTGTATCAATTAAAAAATCTTGCACTTTTTCATCAACAGCTTCTCAATGAAATTTTATTAATTCCAATTGTGTCCATCGAGTAATCTTATAATTTTCAGTCAACAGCATCTCATTGAAATTCCATCAAATCTTATCCACTTAAGTCTTGGAAGTTCTTCTTCATCTTTATCTATCAAGAAATCTTATAATTTTTTATCAACAGCTTCTCATTAAAATCCTACCAATTCTGATTACGTCCGTAAAAAAATCTTATAATTTTTTATCAACAGCTCCTCATTGAAATTCTATAAAATCTTATCCAATTCCAACTTGCATTAAATCCTGAGTATTTGAATATGGAAAATTTTTGTAAAATGGTATCCTTCGAGAAATCTTATACTTTTTCTATCAACAGCTTCTAATTAAACTTCTTTCAATTTCATTTGTATCAATTTAAAAATCTTGTACTTTTCACCCAGAGCTTCTCATGGAAATTTCATTAATTCTATTTGTGTCCATTTAGAAATCTTATAATTTTCTATCAAGAATTTTTTGTTGAATTTCTATCTACATATTAAAAGTTTGTCAATTTCTATTAATTTGTAACCGTCAAGAAATCTTATACTTTTCCATCAACAGGTTCCCATTAAAATTCTATTAATTCTAATTGTGTCTAATTGTTTTTTAACTTTATCTATCGAGAAATCTTATACTTTTCTATTAACAACTTCTCTTTGAATTTCTATCTTCGTACCAGAATCTAGTAAATCTTTTATTAATTTGTGTCCGTCAAAAAATCTTATAATTTTGTACAAACAGCTTCTCATTGGAATTCTACCAATTCTAATTACGTCCGTCAACAAATCTTATAACTTTCTATCAACAGCTTCTCATTGAAATTCGATAAAATCTTCTCCAATTCAAACTTACATCAAATCCCAAGCATCTGAATCTTGAAAATTTTCATAAAATTGTATCCTTTGAGAAATGTTATACTTTTTGATTAATAGCTTCTAATTAAACTTCTATCAATTACAAATGTATCAATTGAAAAATCTTGTACTTTTGTATTAACAGCTTCTCATTGAAATTTTATTAATGCTTATTGTGTCCGTCGAGAAATCTTATAATTTTCTATTAAGAATTTTTTGTTGAATTTCTATCCACGTATCAAATTATAGGCAATTTCTATAATTTGTAACCGTTAAGAAATCTTATAATTTTTCATCAACAGCTTCCCATTAAAATTCTATTAATTCTAATTGTGTCTGTCGAAGAATCTTATAATTTTCAGTCAATAGCATCTCATTGAAATTCTATCAAATCTTATCCACTTGAGTCTTGGATGTTTTCCTTCAACTTTATCTATTGAGAAATCTCAGAATTTTCTATTAGCAAATCTTAATGAATTTCTATCTTCTCAATTAGAATCTAGTCAATATCTTATCAATTTGTGTCTGTCGAGAAATCTTATAATTTTGTATAAACAGCCTCTTATTGGAATTCTGCCAATTCTAATTGTGTTGTGTCAAAAAATGTTATAATTTTCTATCAAGAATTTTACGTCGATTTCCTATCTACGTATTAAAATCTCGGCAATTTCTATTAATTTTTAACCGTCAAGAAATCTTATAATTTTTTATCAATAGCTTCTCACTGAAATTTTATCAATTAAAATTGTTTCAATTGAAATTTAACAGCTCCTCATTAAAATTCTATCAATTCTAATTGTGTCCATCGAGAAATCTTATACTTTTCTCTCAACAGCTTGTCATTGAAATTCTATTAAATCTTGTTTAATTCAGACTTGTAACAAATCCTATGTATCGAAATCATGAAAAAATTTTATCAAATTGTATCTTCAAAAAATCTTATACTTTTCTATCAACAGCTTTTCGTTGTAATTCTATTAAATCTTAACTATGTCAGATTTGAATCAAATTCTACGTATAAAATCTCAGAAATTTCAAGCAATTTTGTATCCGTCGAAAAATCTTATACTTTTTTATCAACAACGTTTTGATAAAATGTGGTCAAATCTTATCCGATCCAGACTTCTGTTAAGTTCTACATATCAAAATCTCGGTAATTTCTATAGATTTGTATCCGTCGAGAAATCTTATAATTTTTTTTTAACAGCTTATCATTGAAATTCTTAAAATTCTCACTGTAAACGTTAAAAAATCTTATACTTTTGTTTTAACAGTTTCTTATTGAAATTTTATAATATCTCATCCACTTCTTGAAAGTTATTCTTTAACTTTTCGAGAAATCTTATACTTTTCTGTCAACAGATTTTTATTGAAATTCCATAAAATCTCATCCACTTTAGACTTGTATAAAATCCTACTTATCAAATTTTCGGAAATTCCTATCAATTTGCATCCGTCAAGAAATCTTATAATTTGCAATCAACACCTTTAATTGAATTTCTATCTGCGTATCAAAATCTTGGAAATTTCTATCAATTTGTATTTGTCAAAAAATCTTATAATATTGCATCAACAGCCTCTTATTGAAATCCTTTTTATTCTAATTGTGTCCGTCGAGAAATCTTATACTTTTCTATTAACAGCTTATCATTGAAATTCTATCAAATCTTGTCCAGTTCAGACTTGTATCAATTTCTAAGTATCAGAATATGGAAAGTTTCTATAAAATCATATTCTTCAAGAAATCTTATACTTTTCTAGAAACAGATTCTTATTGGGATTCAATAAAATTCTATTTGCTTCAGATTTCTAACAAATCCTACGTATCGAAATCTCGAAAATTTCTTTCAATTCGTATCCGTCGAGAAATCGTATAATTTTCTATCAACAGCTTTTTATTGAAATTCAGTCAAATCTTGTTTTCCATTTCCAAATTAAATCAAATCCTGTGTTGCAGCGTCTTGGAAGTCTTTCTTCAGTTTTAACCACCGAGGAATCTTATAATTTTCTATCAACAACTTATCATCGAATTTCTATTCACGTGTTCGAATTTCGGCAATTTCTATCAATTTATATCTGTCAAGAAATCTTATAATTTTCCATTAACAGTTTCCAATTGAAATTTTATAAATTCTAATTGTATCCGCTGAGAAATCTTATACTTTTCTATAAGTTGCTTCTTATTAAAATTCTATCCAACTTTATCCACTTTAATCTTGTACAAAATCCTACTTACAAAAATCTTAGAAATTTCTCTCAATTGTATTTATCAAGAAATCTTATAATTTTCTGCCAACAACATCTCATTAAAAGTCCGTTAAATCTTATCCACTTGAGTCTTGGAAATTTTTTTCAAATTTATTTATCGAGAAATCTTATAATTTTCTTTCAACAACTCCTCATTGGATTTCTATCTACGTATAAAAATCTTGGCAATATCTGTCAATTTGTATCCGTCAAGAAATTTTATAA
>JAUELO010000004.1:1409414-1419464 GCA_032357855.1 Amphibolips quercusostensackenii | reverse complement strand
TAAAAAAATGCGTATGAACTTGGCCCCTTACTTTTACAATTTCGAATTTCTCGTAAGAGTTCTGACATCCTTTTGAATAGTTCTACAGTTCCTGGTAACTCTCAGGAATAGTTTCGGCGTATAAATACTGTAAAAATGGACTTTTTAAAATTGAATCTAAGTTCACGTTCTTCTGCGCTTTTCGAAAACTAGACCTTTTTTAGAGTTCTAGGTAGATTTAGCATAGTTCTAGAGCTTCTGATACTTATTGAAAATAGTGTCCAAGAATTAGACAAAACAATTTTAAAAAAAAATTAAGCAACCCCCCTACTTTTTAGAAAATCAACTTTTTCTATAATATTTTCGTAGTTCCAAAATAGTTCTAAAGTTCTATAACAAAATAATTTCAAAAACTTTAAAAACTCGGAAGTTACACAATTTCCAAAATCTTAAATTTACGAAAAATTTTTTGAAAGAGTTCCAGGAGTTCTAGTCCGAGTTCTGGTAGCCCCCTAAATAGTCTTACAAAAAAGTCTTATAACATTCTTTTATAAATTCAAAACCCAAAAACCAACAGGATTTTCAGCATACCCAAGAATTTTTGAATTGAAAATTTTAAAAATTCCAGGACTTCCGATCAAAGTTCTAGTAGCCTCCGGAATAGTTCTACAAAAAGTCTCAGGACACTTTTTAATAAGCTTAAAATTCAAAAACCTACAACACTGTGAGCATACCCAAAGATGTTAAATTTAGAAATTTTAAGAGCTCCAAAAGTTCTGATCGTTTTACAAAACAGTCATCTAACATTTGTCTATTAACTTAAAACCTAAAAACCTACAGCATTTTCATCATACCCAAAAATGTTGAAATTTAAAATTTTAAAAGTTTCGTGAGTTCTGTACGGAGTTCCGGCAGCCCGCGAAATAGTTCTACAAAAAAGTCTTACTAAACTTTTCGATCAACGCAAAATCCAAAAACCTACAACACTGCTGCATACCCAAAAATGTTGAATTTGAAAATTTTGAGAATTCCAGGAGTTATGGTATATCTCTTTATATGGTCGTGACGATTGAAACAGTAAGTCACGAGTCTGTCAAACAGTTTTCAAATTTTATAAAAAATACTTAACACAAAAAAATTTGAAAATATGTAAGTCGTAGAAATGTAACTATTTTTAAATTCTTTTTTAACGTCGCTCGTTTACAATTTTCACGACTATTATCTGATCTACTTTCGACATTCATAGATAATAAATATAGATTTTCTATTTTACAGCAAGAAGAATACGTTTTATAAATCAGTTTATTTTCTTCGCTCTAATCCTTACCTAAATGTTAATAGTTATGTTTGCAACTTACGTGATAATGACTAATATATAAAAAAGTACGATACATATGCAAAATCTTGTCAGTGTCAGCTCTAGAAATTTTTTTAAGGCAGTTATTCTTCTCAAAAAACACAGAGCTTTCAATTTTTACAGTAGTTTTTTATTTCATGATTTTTTTTATCTGTTCATAAGTAGAATATTATATACCTACAAATAAATTGTACCTTATATACATCTTACATCCAGATATCGAATTTATTCAAAAATTTTGCATTTAAATTTAAAACAGTCAAAAAGTATCTTATTATCATTGCGCATCGTTCCCAAAATTTTTGCCCAAATATGTTAAAAAGGACTGAATCTAATCTTTACGTGTACCGATCAATTGAATTTAACTGACATTTTTTCTGACGTATGTTATCATTTTTGTAACAAGTGTTGGAAAAAAAATTCAGTGCAAGATGTAATAATAAATCTTTTTTGGAAATCATCATCACATCATAAACTGCATTTCATACGACAATACTTTTTAAGGTTTTGTATTTATTCTATACGTGTAGGAAAAAAACTGCAATTTTTTCCAACATATGTTGTTTTAATGCTGTTGGTCTTGTGAGAATGGGCAATTAAGCCTCCTGGTAGTATAGCCCATAGTGGTGGCTATCCCTTGTATTGTTTTGAAGGCTTATGTCTTTAATTTTTAATTAATTTAACTTAGTACTTGTATCCAGAAAAACCGCAAAATTGTGCGGATCCTAAATTTATGTCTTTAAAATGTTATGTAAAAAGTGCCACCTGAACGTCAAGCAAACCCAAGCAAACAAGCGCCTCCACATTTACAGGCAAAATATTTTATGTGTTGTTGTACTATTCTGAAGCTAAATAAACAATCATTTTAATGGCACATCCAGTGCTCATACACTAGCGTACACAAGGCCGCGACAGGAAGTTGACGTTATATTTTTTCAAATAATTAGATGATAAACATAAGTCTAGTGTTAGTAAGCCTTTATGTTTATTAGCAAATGAATTTGTTATACAAAAAATAAGTATGCATCACTTGTTTGACGTAATCTCTTGGATATTTTTTAATATGAAATGTTCTTTGATTTTTGCCTACATCTTGCGTCAGGGTCTCATATTTTACATTGGGCTAAACAATTTCTAATAAACAATTCTATTCTGAAGACGTCTAAATATTCTCACATGAGATCAATAATGATACCGAAAATGTCGCTAAAAATGCAGGCATGTGCATCTGCTTGTATCTAAAAATAAAAGAAGTGTGCTGTGAGAATGACGCGAAAAAATTTTTTAGGTTGTTTTCATTATTAAGTATTTTCCACTGAAATTTCTATGCTACTCTAAACAATACCAAGCGCACAAAATCTGCACTAACTTGTAACTAAGAAATTTTTTCAAATGTGAGTTGCGATGTTTCAAGTCGCTAAAGTAGAATATAATAAAATAATGTTGCGTAATAGATCCTAAAAATTTTAGCGGTGATGACGTCATCATACTTTCGGGAATCCTTATTTCCAGGGTCTCCGCATTTCACCAATATTAGTGCTATACAGGGCATTTTCTAAAAATCAGTTAAGGTTTCAGTTTTTCTTTAATAAAATATTTAAGCTGGACCAATCAGGAGCGTGGTATAAACAGGCGCGTGTACGTGCATGAGCCGAGGTGAGGCTAAGGGTCGAGTGAACAGTGGTCATTTCAATGCGTTGGACTCCCGCTCACAGACGTACGACCGTTAAGGCCGCGCTCCTGATTTGTCCAGCTTAAATATTTGATAATTAAAAAAATAAAACTTTAACTGATTTTCGAAAAAGAAATTTTCGATTTATTTTGTTAATTTGTGTATAGCCATACATGTGCGAAAACTTGAGTCTGGAACACCCTATACTGTATAAGAGGTTCAATCTTTATTTAATCATTGTGCTAATAGACAACTAGCGAGTGCATTCTAAGTATAAAAGGACTTTAAGGTCTATTTAAAAGCTTAATTTTTTTTTCTAATTCCAACATTAGTAAAAAGCTTGCAGTAGCAGAATTCAAATTTTAAGAGTATTTTATATATGTTGTTAATTTCATTTCAATTTAAAATAAATCAAATATACTGAATTAGGGTAGTTGGTCTATCGAAAAAACAACTTTGGCTCAATTTATGTCAGTTTATTTACTTTCATGTTTAATAAATTTAAGTTGTAGTAACATATTGATTGTAATTAGATTTTTTAAACTTTTTCATTGTTGTTTAGTTGCATTTAATATGTAGCATGTGTTTAATATCTTAATTATGTTACAGTTAGTTAATAGTAACGATGCAATTAATTAAATTAAAAATGTTTGTGTTTTTGTTAACAACTGGAATGTTTTGTGTTTTTTCGACTCTGAATTAATTTAATGGTAGGATGTTCAAATCAAAATTTTTGTTCGATGTTGATGCTATTATATTTATAGATTCATTTATCATGTGTGCAATTTTTCTTTTTTTTCGACGAAGTTTTCAATGTAATGCTCAGCAACTTATTTTGCCTTGCATCCACCATGTTGTTTGATAGTAATTATGTTGGCACCGGAATCTACAAAAAAGGTGGCGGACGTTTAGTGAAAGGCGTAACCCCTGTATAAGCTAGCGTCCCGTAGATTTAGATATTTTGCAATTTTTGAGGCACAGCACAACATTTCTTGATGCTTATAGGTTGGTTGATGCAGTTTCCCTTTGCGTCATTTAAAAAGAAACGATGGCTAGTTGCATCTTATGGCCAAAGGGCTTTATATTTTTTTACAATATCAAAGAATTTTTCATCAATGGTGAATGAACATAAAATTTACTTTTTTGTATTTGAAATTTTCACGAGCAGCATTGATCCGTGGGCTGTGACGTCGTTTGTAGCTTTATTTGTTATATCTTCGCGCCTGCGGGCCCCGAGAGCACTAAAAATCAAAGCACTCTGACCAAATTGTTTTGCTGGCTGAGAAACAATTGAGCTATAATAAACTAAAATTGTTATGTGTGTGTTATACATTTTGTCAATGCGTGTGTTTATATTATCTACTTATAACTATATATGCGCACCTTCTTTCTCGCTCTCTCTGTGTGTCAAGTTACAGGCTCCCAGCAAGTGTTTTAGATTTAAAAAAATTAAAGTGAACAAATATTCTATAGTAGTTACTGTTGTTGCGAGATATTGCTTGTCGAGAGCATCATTTAGAGATTCCTCCACACATTCACTCGTCAAGGTTTCCGACTTTTTACTTAAACATTTATCAGATTTCCTTTTTAAAAGAACATTTAGTTTGCGATATGACTTAATGTTGACTTTTTGTTTACATTCAACTTGCTTTCCAAAATATGCAGGAAGCACGTTTTTTAACACCGAGGTTATTTTACTTGTTTGGCACTAGGTTGTAAACATATTATACACGAAGGTGAATGTGTCTAACAATCCTGAATCCTGGAATATGTTTTTGAAGTGACACAAATCATGCAGACTGGGTATAAACTCATGCTTTAAAAACAACCGCCATCAGCAAAATAACTTGGTTGATGGACGAGGAAAAAACTAAAAACACCGAAATATTAAAAAAAATGCTGAAGAAAAACAAACATATATCTATGGTTTAAAAACGTAGGATTATGATATAAGCGCTAGCCTGAAGGCAAGCAAAAAATGATGAAAGTTGCTGAACACAGGAGCTGGTATGAGTAAAGCTGCGATTAAACTATAACATAGAGAATAATTTAGGATGATTCGGAAAGTGCTTTCCAAATTCGGTTAAAACCTGGGGTAATACGAAAATTGAACAATTTTGGGTAATATAATAGTGAGTCAGGATAAAATTTTGTAAAAGGTTAAATAATTTAATAATAATAATACTGTACTTTTCTTTTCTCAAAAATTTATCACTTTACTTGGCGCGGCTTAGGTCAGAGCTGTACAGACTTGAGTTACGAATGATTCAAAAAACCTAACACACCGATATTTTTGAATTCCAGATACTAAGCTTTTTTAAGTATTTGAGACATTAGAGGTTTTATCGTATAGATATTAAAGCTACCGGAATACTAACGTTGACTTCAAGATAAACATTTTCATCCTAACGTCTATAGATGGGTCAAGGTGAGAACAGACTGTCTAAACACTAAAACAGAATAATTGTTATCAATATGATCAATAAATTCCTAAAAACTTTTGCAAGGTCTATAGTTTCATACTGAAATGCTGATTCTAATCTGAGTTATTAAGATTATAGTTAAACATGCAACTATTTTAACAAACATGAGCAAATATTTTGAAAACTGCGGGTCTGAGAAAAAGTATTCCTTATGAAAGTTATTGAGTTCTGACGAGAAATTACAGAGAAAGTCATTCAATAAAACACAGGCCATTTTTCAAGGTCATTTAATGTTAACTTGTCATTTATTGCTAATATTCAGCCTATAAAGAAAAGACATGAAGAGTAAATCAATATAGAGCTCATGAAGGCAACATATAAGCATTAAACAGATGCCTCGCGATAAAGTGTGAATTTAGTCAACCACGCTAAAGAAAAACAAATTCCTGCTATACGTTCCGACCGATCGCAGTGTAGTGGCATGCACTTGTTTTTCTTTAGCGTAGTTAACTACATTCACACTTCATCGCGAAGCATTCGCTTTAATGATATTTATGCTTCTTTTCGGCCTCATAAAGCAACGTGAGTGTACTTGTTTTTGCTATTCTTTTGTTTCTTCTCACTGGCGTTTTCTTTATGAGTACATATTCACGACTCTGCGAGGCACTTTGCTACATGTGATTTTATAATCTCTTGTTTCTTTTGTTTTGCCCAAGTTACTTAATGGATAAGTGAACGTTAGCCCAGTTACATTGTATAGTCAGTATAATTTTTTTTGTATTGAGTTACTAGATTGTGTATACTAAAGCAATTCCTAATTAGGTACTTGCATTCTATAATTTTCAATCTTCTATCACAAAGCGTTTTGGAATCTCTTACGCTGTCACGTTTGTGATGGACGATTTGCTTTTCGATTTATAACTTGAATCAAAAAAGGAGATAGAATGGTTGTGTTTTTAAATATAAATGGATATTTTCGTTTTCCTCGTGCATTTTAATTTCAATTATTTTTATACAATATAAAAAAATCTCTATATAAAATCTCCAATGAAATATGATAAAATCAGTTTAAAATGTCTCTGTTACATTCCCTAGTCTTCACGTTAGTTTAGATACGGTGGCACCTGGACGAATAGAAGATAGAAGACTGCTAACGTGAAGCTTTCATCTTTTTAAGCTTTGGCTTAAAAAATGATTTGTTTTGTGAACGACAAATTAAGGTTGTATGCTGTAGAATGTAGCATTTCATTTCGATGAGTATATGACATGATAATGTTGCTTGCATGAATGAGTTTAAACACAGTATATAGAGATCTTTGTTTTTACATGCTTTCATATAATCATCTATCTGGGTAGAAGAACTGAAAATTTGTTTTCCATAATTGCGAAAAATCTTGAACCGCACCCAGTCGACGCTTCCTTGATGCCATTAACTTCATATTTCTTATTCGACTCCAGATTATCAAGCCTTGGATCTGATTGCACTTGCATAAACTGTTTAAGCTTTTAGATATGTTTCAGAAATAAATTTCATGAACACTCAATATGTGCATGTTTTTTTCATCTTCTAGCATATAACTGTGGGCTAAATTAAATAGTGAGCCTTATATAGCTCTGACATAATTATGAAAAGTTGTAGGCTCCGAAAGCTACTATCATGTTTTTTTGAAGTAAGCAATCTCGACGCAATCGGAGCGTGTACATCATCCACTTCTGCTCTTTATATCCTAGAAGGTAAGAAAGAGTGAGAAATTTAAGGGATATGCCATTGTACAACACTGTTTCGTGGAGTTCAGTCTTTGGCCGCGGATGACCTCACGCGGCAGACCAGATAGTTGGAGGTAAAGCCTTCACCTCCGAGTACTTTTTCAGAGCTACCAAACAATTTAAAATGTTAAAAGAAACAGTGTTGACGGACCAGATGGAGTGTTCTCACAAGAATAGCCTTTTGCATCCATTTTGAGATGGATTGATCCTGACGCTGTCAAGCCGGAGTCTTGTTAAGTTAGCTGAGAAATGAAGCTTTCATACCTCTGAGGCAGCCGATTATAAGAACTACTAGATATACTTTGTAGCCTTGGTACGAACTCCAGTCCGCCCTGGGTGTATGGCAAGACGGGCGTTATGTCAACACAGTAAAAGTGTCTCACATGGTTATACAACACTTAGAGACGCATTGTGTTTCTGTATATACTCGTAGCGTCAATACTTTCGGCATCCACTGAGAACATGTCCTAGTATTTCTGGCTCTTATTGCACGCTTGGCAGTTAGTATCGCCTACAGGTACATTCACAATGTGTTCGCGGTAAATTGAGGTGTCTGTAACGTCAACTTACAGGCAAATAGAAATCCCTCAGTCTCCGATCTCAATCTAGCACACTTGAGAAACATGTTGGAAAGACCCATTGATAGCTATTCTTTACGTATGCTGCCGTTGAATTTACTATAAAGGGGCTTTTCAGCATATTCTCTGAGTGGAAGAGAATGTTCGGCTTCTTGCACACCACTTTTAAGCACCAAAGGTGGTAGTGATGCTAGGCCATGTGTAGTGTCGATGAAATCAAATAGAAGACCAAGCTCCTCTGCAGCCCTATCTGTGGCACGTTGTAAAAACGCCGCAGCATTGACAACTTAATGTTAATAAGTAAAACGCATAAGATAATCTGTGCCATTATGATCTGAACAGGCTGTAGCAAGAACCATTTTTCGATGAATACACTCCAAGCTCAGCAAGCCTCTACCACCTTTATCTCTATGCAGGTATATTTAAGGCACGCAAGATCTAAGATGATAACTTCGATGGATTGCTATTGCTTGCATGTTCTTTAGTTACTTTGCTTCAACTCATCGACGTTCCTTTTCACTGCGGAAAATGTGTAAAGCAGTATAGAAACGGCCAGCGTATTGGTCTCCTAAATCTTATTCTCCTCAGATTATTTGGAAGCTTAAATTTTTCTAAAAGTTTGGCGAAAGCTTTTTCAGGAACCGTTGTTAATATACGCACATTTCGTGTTTCCGCTTAGGGTATTTTAAAATATGCAAATGATCCTCCATTACCAAGATGTTGAATAGTATTTCCGACTATGAGTTGAAGATTCTGATTGTCACGCGATGATGTTGTTACTAGTCTTCCTTGTTGTCAGTGGACGCAGACACACTTTTCCAATCCTGAGCTAATGCCAATCGCTTAAGAGTACCTGTTTACCGCCGCCACAAAAATGTTAAGGACCTTTTTTGAAAAAGCGAAGAGTTTAAGGTCGTCCATGATCTTTTTGCTACAAGAACATAAGCTCTTTTATGCATATCACTATTTTCAGAAGCACCTTCAGGCACTTAAGAAGCCTAATAAGCAGCTCATGGTTTGTGTTATAGAATCTCTCACAGTAGTCAATCAAAGTTATGCACATATTGCGTCAATACCTAATCGAGTTTAAATTAATACACCTGTCTGTTAAGCAGTGTTCTCTTCGAACTTAACAAATCTTTGGTCTTGGGGATCAGTATCGTGCGTCCTTCTACCAAGCACTGCAGAACGGGTTGTTTCCATTGAGCTGGTAAGTATCTGCATATACTTGCTCCCAGGACCTTTAGTCTCTTTTTGACTAGGCTAATTTTGAATGGTATATGACGTTTCACTCAATAGGCGGGAAGATTAGGCAGGAAATGTTAAAAAAGCTTTAATTTTTAACGTCTAGTGCTGCTTGATGGTCAATAGTTTACACTTGTATAGTATGTGATTTGCTTTCCTTAACTTTTGAGCAAGTGCCCTATTTTTTGGAGTGAATTTTTTGTTTGATGTTATGCGGTTAATTACGCACTAAAAATTAAATGCATGCCGTCTCGCCTCTTCAAATTAAAACTAGAGCTGTGCAATAAGTTCGCAAGTCCCACTCAGGCTTAGCAATGTATAATGACTTTTACTGTAGCCCAGCCTTCTCGTGAATTGCTAGAAGCAATTTAAAGAAAGTAGTATTAGCTTAAGCAAATATGTCCATTCTAGAGAAGATTTTTTTGGTTTTGTGAGGATATTTCGGGTGTATATTGACCCCACGTTTATGTCACCTCTCCATGAATTTTCTTTGCGCTAGTGAGCTTGTTTGCCAGTAGGTAAAAATGTCCCTCTTAAGTTGGTCCGTCTACTACAAATGACTTTCTTGCGTTTGTCCGAAATCACTGCCTGATCATTGCCTTAGTTCTGTCCTATTGCCCCTCCCAAATAAACAATGGCCTTCATCCGATAGAGACCTGTTGTGGGTGGGACTGCGCGATACTGGTAGAGTAAGCCCATGATTTGCAGCACTAGGGACTTAAGAAAGGGAGTTGCAGGAGGTATAAAGAGGAGAGTATAGATTTTTAAATTAATCTAAAATTCCTATCTTTTTTATTTGAATAACTTAGTATTTAAATGACAGAGGATAAATCTTGTAGATTTTCACTCACTAAAAGGTATCCAGATGCGTATGGTATCTAGCACGTCAGGTGTTTGAGTAACTTCAGGTTAGATAGTCAAATGAATTGCTATTTAAAGATAAGATTATGATGATGATGATTTTTTTTTGT
Organism: Amphibolips quercusostensackenii; assembly: GCA_032357855.1. Lineage (NCBI taxonomy): Eukaryota > Metazoa > Arthropoda > Insecta > Hymenoptera > Cynipidae > Amphibolips > Amphibolips quercusostensackenii. Next base: position 1,409,472 of record JAUELO010000004.1, on the reverse strand, counting down.
TTTTACGAGGGCTAGTGAAAAACGTTGTAGCAACACACCGAGATGGATTTGCACTTTT
>JAUELO010000004.1:1309685-1325973 GCA_032357855.1 Amphibolips quercusostensackenii | reverse complement strand
CAATAAATACCATTTGTAAAAAAAAATTCTGTCAGGAATTTTATTATTCAGAAATTTTATTTTTCGGTCATTTTATAATTTCAGGAAATTTATTATTCATGGATTTTCCAATTCGTGAATTTCACAGTGTCGGGAATTGAAAAATTCCCGAATAATAAATTGCCGAAATTTAAAAATCTCAAATTGAAAAATTTCCTAATATTAAAATGCCCGAACAGTTTATAATATTAAAGAATTGAAAAATTCCCGAAAAATAAGGGACGATTGGAAAATCCTGAAAAATAATATTCCCGACGCTGCAAAATTCCCGAATTGAGAAATTTCCGAACTGGAAAATACCACAATAATAAATTTCCCAAACTGAAATATTTCAGAATTACAAAATTACCGAACCGGAAAATTCTCGAATAATAAAATTCTTGAACTATAAAATTCCCGAGCTGGAACGTTAATCAATTATAAAATTCCCGAATTCGAAAATTCCTGAATAATAAAACTCCTGAACTGGGAAATTTCCCAATAATGAATTTCCCAAACTGAAAGATTCCTGAATTATAAAATTCCCGAACTAGAAAATTTCCGAACTGGAAAATTCCTGAATTGGAAAATTTTTGAATAATAATATTCTTGAACTATGAAATTTCCAAATAATGAAATTCCCGACCTGAACCATTAATCAATTATAAAATTTACGAATTCGAAAATTCCTGAGTAATAAAATTCCTGAACTGGAAAATTCCCTAATAATAAATTTCCTAAACTGAAAAATTCCTGAATTATAAAATTTCCAAACTGGAAAATACCAGAATTAGAAAATTCTCAAACAATAAAATTTTCGAACTATAAAATTCCCAAGCTGGAACATAAATTAATTATAAAATTCCCGAAATCAAAAATTCCTCAATAATAAATTTCCCGAACTGAAAAATTCCCAAATAATAAATTTCTTGAACTGAAAAATTCCCGAAAAATAAAATTCGCGAAAAACAAAATTCTCGAACTGGGAAATTCCTGAAAAATAAAATTCTTGAACATCAAAATTCCCAAATAATATAATTCCCGAACTGTAAAATTCTCGAATAATAAAATTCTTAAACTATAAAATTCCCGAGCTGGAACATTAATCAATTATAAAATTCCTGAATTTGAAAATTTCTGAATAATAAAATTCTCGAACTGTAATATTCCTGAAAAATACAATTCTTGAACTTTTAAATTTCCAAATAATAAGATTTCGGATCTGGAGAATTCTCAAATTGGATAATTCTCGAATAATAAAATTCTTGAACTATAAAATTCCTGAATAATGAAATTCCCGAGTTGGAAAATTAATCAATTATAAAATTTCCAAATGAGTAATAAAATTCTCGAACGTGAAAATTCCCGAATAATAAATTGTCCGAACTGAAAAATTCCTGAATTATGAAATTGCCGAATAATAAAGTTCCCGGACTGGAAAATTCCCAAATACCAACATTCCTGAAGAATAAAATTAGCGAAAAATAAAATTCTCGGACTGGAAAATTCATGAAAAAAAAATTCTTGAATTATAAAATTCCCGAATAATAAAATTCCTTAACTATAAAATTCCCGAACAGTTTATAATATTACCGAATTGGAAAATTCACGAATTGGAAAATTCTCGAATAATAAAATTCTCGAATAATAAAATTCTTAAGCTATAAATTCCCGCATAATAAAATTTTACACCCGAAAAATTCCTAAATTATAAAATTCCAGAGTAATTAAATTCCCGAATAATAAAATTACCGAATAATAAAATTACCGATACAAAATTTCCTGAACTATTAAATTTCCGAATAATAAAATTTCCGAACTGGAAAATTCCTGAATTATAAAATTCGCGAATATTAAAATTCCCGAATTGAGAAATTCTTGAATTATAAAATTTCCTAACACTAAAATTCCTAAATTATAAAATTCCCTAAGACTAAAATTCCTAAATTATAAAATTCCGGAATACTTAAATTCCTGAATTATAAAACTCCAGAATAATAAAATTCTTTAATTATAAAATTCCCGAATAACAAAATTCCTTAATTATGAAATCCTTTAAGACTAAAATTCCTGAATTAAAAAAATTCCCGAACTGGACCGTACTATGAAATTCCCGAACAGTTTATAATGTTGCCGAATTAAAAAATTCCCAAAAAATAAGAGGCGACTGAACAATCCCGGAAAATAAAATTCCTGACACTGGGAAATTCCCGAATGATAAAATTCCTGAACAATAAAATTTCTGAATTGGAAAATTCCCAAATAATAAAATTCACGAACTGGAAAGTTCCCGAATTGTGAAATTATTGAATTATCAAATTCGCGAATAATAAAATTTCCGAACAATAAGATTCCTAAACTATGAAATGCCTGAATAATAAAATTCCCGAATGGATAGTACTCGTATAGTACGATTCCTGAATTATAAAATTCCCTAATACTAAAATTCCCGAACAGTTTATAATATTGCCGAATTGGTAAATTCCCGATAAATAAGGGAAGACTGAAAAATCCCGGAAAATAAAATTCCCGACACTGGAAAATTCTTAAATTGGAAAATTCCAGAATATTAAAATTCCTGAACCAAAAAATTCCCGAATAAGAAAATTTATCAACTGAAAAAATCCCGGATTGGAAAATTCCTGAATTATTTAATTCCTGAATACTAAAATTTCTGAATCAGAAAATTTCCGAAAAATAAGGGACGACTGAAAAATCCCGAAAAATAATATTCCCGGCACTGCGAAATTCCCGAATTGGAAAATTCCTGAATAATAAAATTCTCGAATAATAAAATTCCCGAACTGGAACATTCCTGAATTACAAAATTCACGAATGAAAATTTTTTATTATAAAATTCCTGAATAATATTCTTTAATTATAAAATTACCGACAGAAAACTGTCGAATTATAAAATTTCACAAAAGAGAAATTCCTGAATTTCAACAATTGGAAATTTTTTAAAATAAATTTTATTTAATTACTGAAAATACAATAAATAAATATTTGTATTTGAAAAAATATATTTTAATGTTTAAATTTTTTAAAAAGTATTGTCTGAATTTTAAATAACAATAATTAAAAAGAAATTATATCCAAAAATATACTTTTTTCAATAATTTTTATTTTTAATTTAAACAATAACTCTAGAAACTTTAAACATAAAAATAATTTTTTTCAATACAAATATTTAATTATTGTATTTTTAGTAAATAAATAACATTCATAAAAAAGGTTTAATTGTTAAAATTTGAAACCTTTCCAATTCGGTAAAACTATAAGCTGTTCGAGAATTTCATTATTCGGGAATTTTATTATTTGAGAATTTTATTATTTGCAATTTTAGAGAATTTTAAATTCATTTTTAAAAATTACTTGTCAAAAAAATATTCCATATTATTTTTTTTAAATGCAATAAAAAAATGTTTGTATTTTATATAGAATTTACTTTATTTGAAAAATTGTGAAAAAAGAGAACATTTTTTATCCCGCCAAAAAACTGTTGTTTTTTAGTATATTTCGTATACCGCAAGAATCTTTGCTTTTTTACTCTATCCAATAAATTTGTAAATTATTATTTATACACATATATTTTTTTATTTCAATTTCATTAATAACAAAATATCAAAAATCAAATGTAAAAACATTTTTTATTCACAATAATAGTATATCATCCTGTCTTTCTAACCTTAAATTTTGGGATAAAAAAGCTCCTAGATGCCTATATCGCCTATTTAAAAGCTACAGAGTCAAAAAACAAAAACACACGCACAATTAAAAAATTAAATAATTTTAGTGATTTAAATTATTTTTTTTTTTAATGTTTACACTTTTAATTACTTTCAGAGCTTTCAATTTTAAACTGTCAATATACACATAAACGACAATACACGAGTCATGACGAGTTATTCGAGCAACACGTGGTTGCACTGGATCTGCAGTGTTGCCAAATCATTTTAATTTTTGAGAAGTTTTTAAAATTAATTTTTTTTTTTTCTTTGATAATAGCACATTCCACTGGTTCACACCAATTACTCACTCGGTTTAAGAATATTCTGAAAGTTTTTTTTCTTTTTTTTTTTTGGTTATTCTAAAAATTGACAAAAAAACTATTGGAAATTTGTTTTGCTTTTTTTAAATTACTTTTCTTTGATTTTAAAATAAGAAAAAATTCAACGAATTCTTGTACCGAGTGAGGAACCAGTGCAACCAGTGAAATATATACTATCAGAAATTCTTTTAATTTTTTTTTAAATTACTTTTTTAAGGGCTTACAGAATAACCAAAACAAAAAAATTTAGCCGATTTAAAAATACCGATGTTGCATGAAATGATATAAAAAGATATTTTGATTCTTTAGTAGCTCATTAGCATATTCAAAAATAAAAAATTTTTTATTGAAAAAGAAACATGTTTTCTTTCCTAATAATGTTCGAATGTGGCTCCCGCTCCCGGCATTTTTCGCTAAACGCATAGATTGGCTACTTCTGTGTGACGTCATTATACGCGGGAAGAATTCGTTCTTCGTCATTCTTCGCGACAGCCGCGAAACCTGATTAGTCAAAATTTTAAAAAGTAAAATGGCGGCTAAATTGTTCTGATTGGTTCTCAGTTGTATAACTTGGTGACGTCAAATCAGTTTAAATATTATCAAGAAGACGTAAATTAGAAATTATTTTTTCTTTTAAAGTATTAGAAACCTAAAATGAATTTTCTTTTCTCCATAACGTTATTCACTGCTTCAAGTTTCTAAAAATATGTTTATCCTATTTCATGCAACATCCCAGTTGAGTGTAACCATTGCAACCAGTGGAATATGCAATTAGAATATTTTTTGACTTTTTAAAAATATATTTTTTTGGAGGGGGGGGGGCTTTCTGAATAACCAATACAAACAAAAATATTTTAGAATAATAAAAGAAAATATTTAAAAATTTCTAATTCTCACACCAAGTTAAGAACCAGTTTAACCAGTGAAATATGCTATTCCACGTTTTTTGAATTTTTTTAAAATACTTTTTTTTTAGGGAAGGAGAGGATTTCAGAATAATCAAAAAAAAAAAAAATTTTAATTCTTATACTGAGTAGAGAACCAATGTAGACAACAGAATATATGCTACTAGAATTTTTTTCGCTTTTTTCAATATACTTTTTTTGTTTTTTTGTGGAGAGGGGCGTTTTGAGAATTAAAAAATTTTTTTAAATTATCATGCCGAGTAAAGAACCAGTGTAACCAGTAAAATATATGCTATTAGAAATTTGTTTGGCTATTTGAAACAAGTGTTTTTTTTTTGTTTCTTTTTTTTAGGGGCGGGGGCTTTAAGAATAATCTGAACAAACAAAAAAGTTTTTAAACATTCTTACAACAAGTTCAAGACCGGTTCTATCAGGGAAATATGCAATTTGATTTTTAAAAACTTTTTTTAAATTACTTTTGGGGTGAGGGGGGATTCCAAAATAACCAAAAGAAAAAAAATCTTATACCAAATGAAGAACTAGTGTAACCAGTGGAATATATCCAATGGGAATTTTTTTAACTTTTTTAAATTACTTTTTTTAGGGGGGGGGGCTTCAAAATAAAACAAAAAAATTTTATTAAATTCTTATACCGAGTGAAAAACTAGTGCAACCTTTGGTGTAGCCAATGGAATATATACTATTATAATTTTTTCTTTTTTGTTTTTTTTTTGGCAGGGGGAGGGCTTTCAGAATAAGCGCAACAAACAAAAACTTTTAAAAAATCCTTTCGGTGAGTTAAGAACCAGTGGAATATTCAATTAGAAATTATTGTTTTTTTTATTTCTTTTTTGTGGGTATTTAAAAAAGTTGTTAGTAAATTAATTAATTATTTTAAATTTTAAATCTTAAGAATAATTGGAGAACAAATTACAGTAAATAACAATAATGAGATAATAATATATAATAATAATAATTAAGTCTTTGTAAAAGACATTTGCCTTCCGAATTCCGGCCATCTTGACGAATGACGTCATAACTCAGAACTAAACCACACAGTAGCGTATTAACAAGTACCCTTCCCCCAACTTAAGTACGACCCCTAAAATCAGTCCAATCCTAATTCTAAATTCTTCCTACTATCGTAAAAATTTAAAATTCTCTAATTGTTCCTAATATTACAATCGCCCAAAAAAGGGACCTCGATGGCGCAATAAAACACAAGTCAGGGCCGTAAATTAGAGGTAACAAAAAGTGAGGTTATGTCATCGCCATGGTCATCGCCAAAATTATTCACAATTATTCAGGAATTTTCGCTTCCAGCTGTAGCTGTTCCAACTGGCTGTTCGCGGTCACAAAGAAAAGGCAATTCTCAAAAGTGAATCTCCGACAGTAATAAAACCAGGAAAAAACCATTCCTGGTCGAAATTTCGTTTTAGATATTTGTTTTGATTGATAAAAAAAAAGAAAATCGAGAAGTTTGACGTCTGTGAAAATTGTGATCGCGATGTTAGGATAGGTTTGTTTTTTGTTCGGTGAAGTGTCAAGACAAGTGTCAATTTGACACATCCACATGTTTGTTAACATGTTTCCTCGTATTTGTTTAACAATTGAGTGTTCCTAATTACAAGAATGATTTTTGATTACATCCATGAAAAGTAAGTAACAGAAAAGTTGTATTTATGAAAATCTTCTGTTCGTTCTCTGTTTAATAAACGAAAAAATTCGACTCTTTGTTTTCCATCTTTGTTTTCTCTCATTTTCTATTATTGTTCCATAATAACGATATCTTTGTCTAATATTGTATTTGCTAAATGAGGTCAGTTTTATTTTTTAAAAAGACAGATAATCGATTCTTGATAAATGAGAAAAACAAATCAGATGTGTTATTTTTGTAGGTCGGAAAATTATTATAGAAAGTGGGAAACTCGTTTTTATTGAACATTTTTATTATTGCTTTGGACAATTCATGGTGAAAGTGGATTTCATATTTATTAGATAGCAATTAAAAAATTACCTTTTCTTGGTGAAAATTAATCTTTTTTTAGTTGAAAATTTATCCTTTTTGCTTAAAATGCTTAAAATAAAAAATTTGGTTAAAAATTGATCTGTTTTGGTTATGTTTTCTTCTTTTTTTAAATTTATTTTGGAAACTGAAAACTTAACAATTCCATTTATTGATGAAAATTTATATTTTTTAGTTGCAAATTCAAACATTTGTTTGAAAATTCATCTTTTCTTTTTGAAAATTCGTGTTTTTTTTTTGTTAGAAAATTTGGATAATTTTTTTTTACTTAAAATGAATTGTTTAAATTTCTCTGTTTGGTTGTAAAATTTATCTCCTAAGTAGAAAATTTGACTATTTTGTTGAAAACTCTTTATTATTATTAAAAATTAAATTTTTCAACAGAAAATTCAACATTTCCATTGTGGTAGACAATTAAGCTTCTTGGTTAAAAACTCGTCTTTTTAACTTGAAAATTCAACTGTTTTGTTGGAAATTTTAATATTTTGCAAAATTCATATTTTTTGGTTGAAAATTGACTTTTTCGCTTAAAATTAGAAATTCTTCTAAATAAAATCGCTTTTTTCTGTATTAAGAATTGAACTATCTGTTTGAAAATCCATGCCTTTTTAAATTCATATTTTTTTGCTAAAAATGCAATTATGCAATTTTTTGTTTAGAAATAATGTCTCCTGGAAAAATATTCAAGATAAGTTGTTGAAAATTTAATTGTTTTTATTTCAATTTATTTCTTTAGTTGAAAATTTGACTATTTAATTTTTTTACAAAAAATTATTTTTATTAATTAAAAATGCAACTACATATTTGGCTGAAAATTTACCTGTTTTGGTTATAGATTTAACTATTTTGTTGAAAATTTTTCTTTTTTAGTTGAAAATTCTTTTTTTGCGTTCAAGATTCATTTTTGCAACTGAAAATTTAACCATTTCATTATTAGTTACAAAATTATTTTTTTTTGTTGAAAATTCTTTTTCTTTTTGTTGAAAATTTATTTTTAAAACTAAAAATTTCACTATTCTATTTTTTGATGAAAATTTATCTTTTTTAGTGGCAAATTCAACTATTTGTTCAAAAATTCATATTTTCTTTTTGAAAATTCATATTTTCTTTTTGAAAATTCATCTTTTCTTTTTGAAAATTCGTGTTTTTTTTGTTAAAAAATTTGGATCAATTTTTTTTACTTAAAAATATTTGTTACAATTCATCTTTTTGGTTGTAAAGTTTATCACCTTAGTAGAAAATTTGACTATTTTGTTGAAAACTCTTTTTTTTTTTAATTAAAATTTTCAACAGAAAATTTAACATTTCCATTTTGGTAGACAATTAAGCTTCTTGTTTAAAAACTTGTCTTCTTAACTTGAAAATTTAACTATTTTGTTGGAAATTTTAATATTTTGCAAAATTCATCTTTTTTGGTTAAAAATTGACTTTTTTGTTTAAAATTCAAAATTCTTCTGAATAAAATCGCTTTTTTCTGTATTAAGAATTGAACTATTTGTTTGAAAATCCATGTCTTTTTAAATTCATATTTTTTTGCTAAAAATGCAATTATGCAATTTATTGTTAAGAAATAATGTCTCCTGAAAAAAAATTCAAGATAAGTTGTTGAAGATTTAATTGTTTTCATTTCAATTTATTTCTTTAGTTGAAAATTTGACTATTTAATTTTTTTTACAAAAAATGATTTTTGTTAGTTAAAAATGCAACTACATATTTGGCTGAAAATTTACCTGTTTTGGTTATAGATTTAACTATTTTGTTTAAAATTTTTCTTTTTCAGTTGGAAATTCTTTTTTTGTGTTCAAAATTCATTTTTGCAACTGAAAATTTAACTATTTTATTATTAGTTGGAAAATTATCTTTTTTTGTTAAAAATTCTTTTTCTTTTTGTTGAAAATTTATTTTTAAAACTAAAAATTTCATTATTTCATTTTTTGATGAAAATTTATCGTTTTTTAGTTGCAAATTCAACTATTTGTTTAAAAATTCATCTTTCCTTTTTGAAAATTCTTGTTCATTTTTTATTAAAAAATTTGGATAAATTTTTTTTACTCAAAAAGATTTGTTAAAATTCCTCTTTTGTTGAAAATTCAATTACTTTGTTGAAAATTGTAATATTTTGTAAAATTTATCTTTTTTTGTTAAAAATTAACTTTTTTGTTCAAAATTTAAAATTCTTCTAAATAAAATCGCTTTTTTTGTATTGAAAATTTTGTTAGAAAATCCATGTTCTTTTAAATTCATATTTTTTTGCTAAAAATGCAATTATGTAATTTTTTGTTGAGCAATCATATCTTTTGGTAGAAAATTCAAGATAAGTTGTTGAAAATGGTATTGTTTTTATTTTAATTCATTTCTTTAGTTAAACATTAAACAATTTAATTTTTTGATGAAAAGTTTTCTTTTTTAGTTGAAAATGTAACTACATATTTAGCTGAAAATTCATCTGTTTTGGTTATACATTCAACTATTTAGTTCAAAATTCTTGTTTTTAAGTAGAAATTTTTGTTTTTTTTTGTTTTGTAAATTCAGTTTTGCAACTGAAAATTTAACCATTCCATTTTTAGTTGAAAAATTATCTTTTTTTGGTGAAAATTCTTTTTCTTTTTGTTGAAAATTTATTTGTAAAACTGAAAATTTTACTATTCCATTTTTTGATGGAAATTTATTTTTTTTAGCTGCAAATTCAACTATTTGTTTGAAAAATTATCTTATCTTTTCGAAAATTCGTGCTTTTTTTGTTAAAAAATTTAAATGAATTTTTTTCACTGAAAAAAATTTGTCAAAATTCCCCTTTTTGGTTGTAAAATTTATCTCCTTGGCAGAAAATTTGAATATTTTGTTAAAAATTCCTTTTTTTTTTCAATAAAATTTTTTAACCGAAAATTCAAAATTTCCATTTTGTTGGACAATTAAGCTTCTTGGTTAAAAAATCGTCTTTTTAGCTTGAAAATTCAACTGTTTTGTTGAAATTTCAATTACTTTGTTGAAAATTGTAATATTTCGTAAAATTCATCTTTTTTGGTTGAAAATTAACTTTTTAGTTAAAAATTCAAAATTCTTATAAATAAAATCGTCTTTTTGTATTAAAAATTGAACTATTTGTTTGAAAATCCATGTTTTTTTTTAAATTCATATTTTTTTGCTAAAAATGCAATTATGTAATTTTTTGTTGAGAAATCATGTCTCTTGATAGAAAATTTAAGATAAGTTGTTGAAAATTTTATTGTTTTCATTTTGATTTATTTTTTTTAGTTAAAAATTGAACTATTTAATTTTTTATGAAAAATTATCTTTTTTAGCTAAAAATTTAACTACATATTTGGCTCAAAATTTATCTGTTTTGGTTATCCATTTAACTGTTTTGTTAAAAATTCTTTTTTTGTAGTTAAAAATTCTTTTTTTGTGTTCAAAATTTAGTTTTGCATCTAAAATTTGAACTATTCCATTTTTAGTTGAAAAATTATCTTTTTTGTTGAACATTCTTTTTCTTTTTGTTGAAAATTCATTTTTAGAACTGAAAATTTAACTATTCCATTTTTTTAATGAAAATTCATCTTTTTTAGTTGCAAATTCAACTATTTTTTTGAAAATTCATCTTTTCTTTTTGAAAACTCGTGTTTTTTTTTGTTAAAAAATTTGGATTAATTTTTTTTACTTAAAAGATTTGTTGAAATTCCTCTTTTTGGTTATAAAATTTATCTCCTTAGCAGAAAATTGGACTATTTTGTTGAAAATTCTGTTTTTTTTAAATTCAATTTTTGAACCGAAAATTTAACATTTCCATTTTGTTAAACAATTAAGCTTCTTGGTTAAAAAATCTTCTTTTTAGCTTGAAAATTCAATTATTTTGTTGAAAATTCAATCACTTTGTTGAAAATTGTGATATCTTGAAAAATTCATCTTCTTTGGTTGAAAATTAACTTTTTTGTTGAAAACTCAAAATTCTTGTAAATAAAATCGCTTTTTTTGTATTAAAAATTGAACTATTTGTTTGAAAATCCATGTTTTTTTTTAAATTCATATTTTCTTGCTAAAAATGTAATTATGTAATTTTTTGTTGAGAAATCATGTCTCTTGATAAAAAATTTAAGATAAGTTGTTGAAAATTTTATTGTTTTTATTTTAATTTATTTCCTTAGTTGAAAATTCAACTGTTTAATTTGTTGAAGAAAAGTTATCTTTTTTAGTTAAAAATGTAACTACATATTTGACTGAAAATTTATCTGTTTTGGTTATACATTCATTTATTTGGTTAAAAGTTCTTCTTTTATAGTAGAAAATTCTTTTTTTGTTTTTAAAATTTAGTTTTGCAACTTAAAATTTAACTATTCTATTTTTAGTTAAAAAATTATCTTTTTTGTTTAAAATTATTTTTCTTTTTGCTAAAAATTTATTTTTAAAACTGAAAATTTAACTATTCCATTTTTTAAAGAAAATTGATCTCTTTTAGTTGCAAATTCAACTATTTTTTTGAAAATTAATCTTTTCTTTTTGAAAATTCGTGTTTTTTTTGTTAAAAAATTTAAATGAATTTTTTTTACTCAAAAAGATTTGTTAAAATTCCTCTTTTTGGTTGTAAAATTTATCTCCTAAGTAGAACATTTGACTATTTTGTTGAAAACTCTTTTTTTTTATTAAAAATTAAAATTTTCAACCGAAAATTCAACATTTCCATTTTGGTAGACAATTAAGCTTCTTGGTTAAAAACTCGTCTTTTTAGCCTAAAAATTTAACTATTTTGTTGAAAATTTAATTACTTTGTTGAAAATTGTAATATTTCGTGGAATTTATCTTTTTTGGTCAAAAATTAACTTTTTTAAAAAAATTCAAAATTCATCTAAATAAAATCGTCTTTTTGGATTAAAAATTGAACTATTTGTTTGAATATTGATTTTTTAAAGTTAAAAATTCAAGTATTTGTTTGAAAATTCTATTATTTTGTAAAATTTATCTTTTTTAGTCAAAAATTAACTTTTTAGTTAAAAACTCAAAATGCTTCTAAATAAAATCGTCTTTTTGGATCAAAAATTAAACTATTTGTTTGAAAATCTATGTTTTTTTAAATTCATATTTTTTTGCTACAAATGAAAAATTCTTCTTTTTTAGTTAAAAATTCTTTTTTTGTATTCAAAATTCAGTTTTGCAATTGAAAATTTAACTATTCCATTTTTTGATACAAATTTATCTTTTTTTGTTGAAAATTAACTTTTTTTGTTAAAAGTACAAAGTGAATATTTATCTATTTCAGTTGATAATTCTTTTTCTTTTTGTTGAAAATTTATGTTTTTTGGTTCAAAACTGATCTATTTATTTGGAAATACAACTATTTGGTTAAAAATCATTATTTCTATTGAAAATTCAATTAGTTTGTAAAATTCATGTCTTTTGGTCGAAATTTTTTTTTTTTTAATTCATATTATTGTTTTGAAAATTATACTTTTATGATAGAAAATTTATCTTTTTTGGTTGAAAATGAACTTTTTTGTTAAAAAATAAAAAATGTGCAAAAAAAATCGTCTTTCCGAATAAAAAAATGTTACTATTTATTTAATAATTTATCTTTTTTGTTAAAAATTCCACTTTTGGTTTGAAAATTCATGTTTTTTTCGGGTTCTTTTGTTAAAAAATGTGGATGAATTTTTTTTAGTGAAAAATGTTTATCTGTTAAAATTCTTCTCATTGGTTGTAAAATTCATCTCTTTAGCAGAAAATTGGTCTATTTTGTTCAAGGTTTTTTAATTTTTTGTTGAAAAATCAATTTTTCCAACTTAAAATGTAACATTTTTATTTTTGGTTCAAAATTGATCTGTTAAGTTAAAAATTCAACTATTTGGTTGAAAAATAATTATTGTTCTTGAAAATTCTTCTTTTGGTAGAGATTTAATCTTCTTGGTTAAAAATCCGTCTTTTTGGATTAAAAATTCAACTGTTTAGTTGAAATTTCATCTTTCTTAGTCGAAACTTTTACTGTTTATTTTAAAATCATGTATTTTATTTCAATTCGTGTTTTTTTAATCAAAAATTTCAATAAATTTTTTATGCTGAAAAATATTTGTTACAATTCCTCTTTTTATTGTAAAATTCATTTATTGTAAAACATTTGACTATTTTGTTGAAAATTCGATTTTTTGTTAAGAAATCATATTTTCGGGCTTGAAATTTAATTGTATTGCAAAATTTTATTTTTTGGCTTGACGCTTTATCAATTTGGATGAGAATTTGACTATTTTATAGAAAATTTGTCTTTTGGTTTAAAAATTTCATATTTTATGTGAAAATTTTCATAAATTTTTTTACTGAAAAATATTTGTTGAAATTCCTCTTTTTAATCTTAAAATTCATCTCTTTATTAGAAAAATTGACTGTGTTGTTGAAAATTTGATTTTTGTTAAAAACTGAACTTTTTAAGTGAAATCTAACATTTCCTTTTTTGTTTCAAAACTGATCTTTTAGATCAGTATATTGATAGACAATTTTCTTGGTTGAAAATTCGACTTTTTGTTTCGAAAATTAAACTATTTTGTCGAAAATTGAGTTCTCTGGTTTAAAATTAAACTATTTTATTTTGTGATGAATATTTATTTTTGTTATTTGAAAATTCAGCTTCATATTTAGTTGAAAATAATTCCGTTTCGGTCATGGATTCAACTATTTGGTTAAAAATTATCTTTTTTAGTTGAAAATTATTACTTTTTTAGTTGAAAATTTATCTTTGAAAGTGAAAATTTAACTATTCCATTTTTGGTTGAAAAATTATATTTTTAGTTGAAAATTCTTATTCTTTTTGTTGGAAATTTATTTTTGAAACTAAAAATTTGAGTAATTAATTTTTTTTTTAATTCTTTTTGGGTTGGAAATTCAAATGTTTGTTCAAAAAGTCATGTATTTCGTTTTTTTAAAATTCGTAATAGATTATAATAATTAACTTATAAATTAAAAGATTATAAATGTATATATTAATTAATTATCATAATTATTATTATTTGCATTGAAAATTCGTCTTTTGGTAGGCAATTAATCTTCTTAATTAAAAATTCGTATTTTTGTCTTGAAAATTTAATTATTTTGTTGGAAATTTAATAATTGTGTTAAAAATTCAACTATTTTGTAAAAGTCATCTTTTTTATCGAAAATTGAACTTTTTTAAAAAAATTCATGTATTTTTTTAAAATTCTTTTTTTTTGTTAAATATTTTGGAGTTTTTTAAATGAAAAATCTATATTTGTTAAAATTTCTGTTTTTTGTTGTAAAATTCATTTCTTTATTAGAAAATTTAACTACTTTGTTGAAAATTCGTTTTTTTTTTTGTTAAAAATTGAATTTTTTAACTGAAAATTTAAAATGTCTATTTTTTGTTAAAAATTGATATTTTTAGTTCCAAATTCAACTATTTAGTTCAAAATTAATTATTTTTATTGAAAATACGTTTTTTGGTTGACAATTAATCTTTTTTGGTCGAAAATTGAAGTTTTTGTTGTTACAAATTTATATTTTGTATAAAAAATTCTACTTTCGTGGTAGAAAAAACATCTTTTTTAATTAAAAATTAACTTTCTTGTTAAAAATTCAAAATTCTTTTAAAAAATCGTATTTTTAGATTAAAAATTTTACCATTTGGTTGAAAATTGATCTTTTAGTTGAGAATTCAACTACTTGTTCGAAAATTCAACATAATTTGTTGAAAATTTTATTCTTATTTTTGAAAATTTATTTCTTTGATTGAAATTTTTACTATTTCATTTTTTGATGAAAAATTCTTTTTTACTAAAAAATTCAACTACTTGGTTAAAAATTATTCTGTTTAGGTTATAGATTCAACTATTTTGGTAAAAAAAAATTATTTTAGTTAGAAAATTCTTATTTTCTGTTGAAAATTAATTTTAAAACTAAAAATCTAATTATTTGTATTTTTTGTTGAAAAATTATCTTTTTTAGTTGAAAATTCAACTATGTGTTTGAAAATTCATGTTTTTTTGTTAATTCGGAGTTTTTGTTAAAAAATTTGGATGGATTTTTTTTACTGAAAAATCTTTATTTGTTAAAATTCCCTGTTTTTGGTTATCAAATTTATCTGTTTAGTAGGAAATTTGACTATTTTGTTGAAAATTCGTTTTTTTCATTGAAAATTATATTTCATAACTTAAAATTAAAAATTTTAATTTTGTATCTTTTTGGTTGAAAATTCGTCTTGTTGGCTTAAAAATTCTGGTATTTTGTTTAAGATTTAATTATTTTGTTGAATATTCAACTAATTTGGAAAATTCGCCTTTTTTGGTCAAAAATTGAACTTTTATGTCAAAATTCATACTTTTGTATTGAAAATTCTACTCTTATGGTAGAAAAGTCATCTTTTTTGGTTGAAAATTAACTTTTTTGTTAAAAATAAAAAAATTTTCTAAAAAAATCGTCTTTTTGGATTATGGATTTAACTATTTGGTTGAATATTTATCTTTTTTAGTTGGAAATTCAACTATTTGTGTGAAAATTTATGCTTTTTTTGAATATTCATCTTTTTTTGTTAAAAATGCAACTATGTCATTTTTTGTTGAGAATTCATCTCTCTTAATTGAAAATTCAGTTATTTCGTTAAAAATTCAACATGATTAATTGAAAATTTCATTGTAACTATTGTGTTAAAAATTATCTTTTTTTAGTTGAAAATTCTTTTTCTTTTTGTTGAAAATTTATTTTTGAAACTTGGAATTTAACTATTTAATTTTTGTTTAATTTATCTTTTTTACTTGACAATTAAACTGTTTGTTTGAAGATTCATGTTTTTTTCGTTTAAATATCGTCTTTTTTTGTAAAAAATTTGGATGGATATTTTTTTATTGAAAAATCTTTATTTATTGAAATTCCTATTTTTGGTTGTAAATTTTATCTCTTTAGTAGACAATTTGGCTATTTTTTTGAAAATTCGTTTTTTTTCTTGTTGAAAATTAAATCTTTTAACTGAAAATTTAATTTTTCATTTTGGTAGACAATTAATCTTCTTGGTTGAAAATTTGTCTTTTTGGCTCGAAAATTCAACTATTTTGTTTAAAATTCAATTTGTAAAAATTCGTCTTCTTTGGTCGAAAACTGAACTTTTTTTTGTTGAAAATTCATACTTTTGTGTTGAAAAATCTACTTTTATGGTAGGAAAGTCATCTTTTTGGTTAAAAATTAAATTTTTTTTTTATTTGTTAAAAATTCTTCTTTCTTGGGAAAAAATGAACTTTTTATTGAAAATTCGTCTTTTCGGGTTAATTACTCAAGTGTCTTGTAAAAAATTAATCTTTAGGT
>JAUELO010000004.1:1279620-1302595 GCA_032357855.1 Amphibolips quercusostensackenii | reverse complement strand
AAACCTGTCGGTGAGTTGGCTGCTAGAACCCTACTAATTACCGAGATTCCTAAACACCAGTGCGACGTCCAAAATCTGATTCAGTATTTCAGGTACTAAACGAAATTTAAATTCAAAATATATTTAATTTATTATTTATTAAGATATTAATTATAATTAGTAATCACTTATCATTAAATCTCATTCCCTTTAATATTTTTTTTTCTAGACACGACTTAGAAAATTAAAATTTAATACTGATTCACAAAATTTCAGAGAAGCCTTTCCGACATTGACTGTTGAAGACGTGACTCTAGCCCACGATATCAAGAGATTATCGAGTTTAGACTCGGAAAGAGATTGCGCCGAGCAGGCCCGTTTGTATTGCGAAAGTTATGCCAAACGGAAAGGACCATTAAAAATGTATCCGTATCCTTGTGGTCAGCTTGTTGGATGCTGTTGCAAAACTGTGAGTTAATAAAATTAAAAAATTAAAAATAAATTGATATGAATTGTTATTTAATTATTTTATTCTCTCCAGAAACTAGTCGATGCACAAGAGTTTTACACAAATGAGGAAATTCGCCTCACCGCCTTAGTCGAGGAAGAAAAGAAAGTTGCACTCAGCAAAAGATTGGGAATCGCTTTCGTAACTTTAGGTAAGTTTTCTCACTTTTCCGACTGCGAAATTTAAAAAGAATTTAATAATTTGTGACTAAAAAGGTTTAATTTTAACCAAAAAGATATTTTCAAACATTTTTGGTAAAATTTTGCTGTTTCTCATGAAATGACAATGGAAAATGTAATAGTTGATATTTTAACCCAGAAAGATTTAAATTGAAATTAATAAGAGTTGAATTCGTCAATAGAATGAGAATTTTCTATTAAATGAGATAAATTTTCAACAAAATAGTTTAATTTCGAACCAATAAAGACGTTTCAGTCAGGAAAGAAAATAATGTGAACCAAATTGTTTAATTCTCAACCTTGAATTGATTTTCTACCAAAAAGTTGCATTTTTAACAAAAATAAATCAAATTTGTACCAAACGAGAGATTTTCAAATCATAATAAGGAATTTTCAATAAAAGGTAAAATTTAAACAAAGAAAGATTTTACAAAACATTTAAATTTTCAACCAAAAAGATTAATTTTTTACCAAAAAAGACGGATTTTTGACAAATCACATAAATTTTCAATCAAATAGTTGAATTTTTAAACTTGAAAAGATTAAATTTCAATCAAAAATTTACAAAAAAGTTAATTTTCAACCAAAGGGATTAATTTTCTACAAAAAGACGGATTTTTAGCTAAATAAATTAATTTTCTGCTGAAAATTATGCATTTTCAACCAAAAATGAAATAAATAATTTTTCATTTTATAAAATTAATTCTTAACAAAAACGAAACGAATATTCAATAAAATAATTTAATTTTTAACCAAAGAAATGAATTTTCAACAAATTAGTTTAACTTTCGACTAAATGGTTGAATTTTCTACCAGATTCTTAAATTTTTATCAGATTGTTGAATTTTTGAGATGAAAATACGAATTTTCTACAAAAAGTTAAATTTTCACTAAAAAAGCTCATTTTCAATCAAAACAGATTAATTTTTTAATCAACGAATTGTTGAATTTTCAAGCTAAAAAGACAAATTTGGAACGAAACAGGTAAATTTTTTACCAAAAGGATAATCTTGTAACAAAATTGATGAATTTTCAACAAATTATTTTAGTTAAAAAATAATTTTAACATAAAAAAAAACAAATTGAAAAAAATGGTAAAATCCTGGACCAAGACAGATCAATTTTAATAAAAGATTTGCATTTTTAATAAAAAAAGATTTAATATCTACCAAGAGAGATATTTTAAGAGACGAAAAAGACGCATTTTCAACTGAAAAGATCAATTTTCTACCAAAAAAGATGAATTTTCAACGAAATGCATGAATTTTGAAACAAGTAGTTGAATTTTTAAACTAAGGAGGTAAATTTTTTAACAAAAATGGAAATGTTGGATTTTCAGTTAAAAATTACTTGTCAGCAAAAAAAAAAAAAAAAATTTTCAACGAAATAGTCAAATTTTAAAAAAAGAGGTGAATTTTCAATTCAAAAAGACGAATTTCAGATTTCGTATTTTTGGGAAAAAAGATTTAATTACTTGGTTGAAAAAAATATATTTTGTTACAAATTAATCTTTTTGGTTGAAAATTCCTAATTTTAACTGAAATTTATATTTTTGGTTGAAAATTCGTTTTTTGAGGTGAAAATTATTTTTTTCCATTTTAACTTTTCTAGTTAAAAGTTTAACTATTTTGTTGAAAATTTGTTGTTTTTTAATGTAAAATTAATTTTTAAAAATAAAAATGTAACTTTTTAGTTAAAATTGTATCTTTTTGTTTAAGCATTAAATTTTTTAGCTAAAAGTGTTACCATTTAGTTTTTGGTTAAAAACTAATCTTAGGTTGAAAATTTAACTATTTAGTGTTTGATAAACAATTTATCTTCTTTAGTTTACATTTTTTTTATGTGGAAAATTAATTTTTTTTAGCTGAAAATTTACCTATTCCATTTTTGGTTGAAAATATGTATTTTTTTAGTTTAAAACTCAACTATGTCTTTAAAAATGCATGTCTTTTGTCTAAAAATCGTCATTTTTGGTAGAAAATTAATCCTTTTGGTTTAAAATTTAAGTATTCTTGTTAAAATATTCATCATTTAACTTGAAAATTAATTTTTTCAACTGAAAATTCAACTATTGCATTTTTGATCGAAAATTAATCTTTTTTTTTGTTTTGAAAATTTAACTATATCGTTAAAAGTTCATGTCTTTTGCTGAAAAATCGAAATTTTTAGTAGAAAATGAATCTTCTTGCTTAAAAATTCATGTTCTTGTTTAAAAAATTAATCATTTCGGTTGAAAAAATATACTTGGTTGACAGTTATACTATTTTCATAAAAACTATTCTTTTTGTGTTCAAAGTCATCTATTTCATTTAAAAATTCATAATTTTAGTTGAAAATTCATTGCTTTGCTTGAAAATTTCTTTTTTTGTTGTGGAAAATAAATTTTTTTTAACTGCAAATTTAACTATTTTATTTTTTGGTTGAAAATTGTTTTTTTTTTATTTGAAAAATCAACTTCTTGTTTCAGATTTCAAGTATTTTGTTAAAAAATCGTCTTTTTGGGAAGAAAAGTAACCTTTTTGGTTGAAAATGCAAGTGTTCTAATTAAATATTCATGATTTTAGTTGAAAATGCAGCTTTTTGGTTGAAAATAAAACTACTTGGTTGTAAGATGAAATCTTTTGTTAAAAATTCTCCTTTTTGGGTTTAAAGTCGTCTATTCCAGTTGAGGATTCATCATTTTAGTTGTAGTAGTTTTAATTTAATTAATTTTTTAACTGAAAATTTAACTATTCCATTTTTAATTAAAAACTTATATTTTGAAGTTGAAAATTTAACTATTTCTTAAAAATTTATGTATTTTGTTGAAACATCGTCATTTTTGGTAGAAAATTATACTTGTATAAAAATTCATCTTTTTGGTTGAAAATAGGACTACATTGTTAAGTTTTTTAACTAAAAATGTAACTTTTGCACTTTTTAACGAAATAAATCTTTTTCTTTTTGAAAATTTAACTATTTCGTTAAAAATTCGTATCCTTCGTTGAAAAATCGTCATTTTTGGTAGAAAATTATACTTCTTGTATAAAAATTCATCTTTTTGGTTAAAAATAGAACTACATTGTTAATATTTTGAATTCAAAATTTAACTGTTACATTTTTGATTGAAAATTAATCTTTTTTTCTGAAAATTCAACTATTTCGTTAAAAATTCGTGTCCTTCGTTGAAAAATCGTAATTTTTGGTAGAAAATACTGCTCGGTTAAAAATTAAACTATTTTCTTAAAAATTCTTTTTTTTTTTGTTTAAAATTCATCTATTCTAATTGAAAATTCATCATTTTAGTTGAAAATGCATTGCGTCGGTTGAGAATTTCTTTTTTTTTTTGTATGATATTAATTTTTTTAACTGAAAATTTCAATGTCTGAAAATTCATCTTTTTGGTTAAAAATTCAAGTATTCCAGTTAAATATTCATCATTTTTTAGTTGAAAGTAAAACTATTTGGTTTAAAATTAAATTATTTTCTTAAAACTCTTCTTTTTGGATTAAAATTCATCTATTCCAGTTAAAGATTCATAATTTTAGTTGGAAATTCATTTCTTTTGTTAAACATTTCTTTGTTCCAAAATTCAAATATTAGAGTTTAAAATTCATCAGTTTAGTTGAAAATTAATTTTTTCAAGCGAAAATTTAGCTATTTCATTTTAGGTTGAAAATTGATATTTTTCAGTCGAAAATTCAACTACTTGGCTGAGAATTTATTTATTTTATTGACAAATCGTAATATTTTGGTTGAAAATTAATCTTCTTGTATAAACAATTATCTTTTTGGTTTGAGGATTTCTTTTTTTTGTATAATATTAATTTTTTCAACTAAAAATTTCAATGTTGTAAAATTCATCTTTTTGGTTAAAAATTCAAGTATTCCAGTTGAATATTCATCATTTTTTAGTTGAAAGTAAAACTATTTGGTTGAAAATTAAACTATTTTCTTAAAAACTCTTCCTTTCGGATTAAAATTCATCTATTCCAGTTGAAGATTCATAATTTTAGTTGAAATTTCATTTCTTTTGTTAAACATTTCTTTGTTTCAAAATTCAAATATTAGGGTTAAAAATTCATCAGTTTGGTTAAAAATTAATTTTTTTAAGCGAAAATTTAGCTATTTCATTTTAGGTTGAAAATGGATATTTTTTAGTCCAAAAATTCAACTACTTGCTTGAGAATTTATGTATTTTGATGGAAAATCGTAATATTTTTGTTGAAAATTAATCTTCTTGTATAAACATTCATCTTTTTGGTTAAAAATTCAAGTATTACAATTAAATATTCATCAATTAAGATGAAAATTCATCTTTTTGGTTGAATATAAAATTACTTGCTTGAAAGTACAAATCTTTTGTTAAAAATTCATCTTTTTGGTTTAAAAGGAATCTATTTCAGTTGCAGATTCATCATTTCAGTTGAAAATTTATTACTTTGGTTGAAAATTATTTTTTTAACTGAAAATTTAACTATTCTATTCTTGGTTAAACATTTTTCTTTTTTAGTAGAAACTTCAACTATTTCTTCAAAAATCCATGTCTTTTCTTTAAAAATTATCTTGTTTGGTAGAAAATCAATCTTTTTGTTTGAAAATTTAGGTATTCCAGTTAAATACTTTTTATTTTGGTTGACAATTCATCTTTTTGGTTCGAATTTAAAAGGACGATTTTTCTGTCCAAATAGATGAATGTTTAACAAAGTTGATTAATTTTCAGCCAAATAGTTGAATTTTTAACTAAGGAAGATTTTACAATAAAAACTGGAATAGATAAATTTTCAATTGAAAATATTAAATTTTCAACAACAAAAAACGATTTTTAAACCAAAACGGTAAATTTTCAACAAACTTTAAGAACTTTCAATAAAATAGTTAAATTTTCATCAAAATAATTAAATTTTCAACAAAATAATTAAATCTTCAAACAAATAATAGAATTTCCAAACAAATACTCGAATTTTCTACCTACCAAGATGAATTTTCAATCAATTTTCAAACAAAAAAGATTAAACTTTAACCAAGAACAGTTATATTTTAAACCAAATAATTGAATTTTCAAATAAACAAGATAAATTTACAATAAAAAATTAAATAGTTAAATTTTCATTTAAAAGAATTAATTTCCAGCAAAAAAACTAATTTTCAATCAAAATGGCGAATTTTTCACAAACTTCATAAATTTTCAACAAAATAATTAAATTTTCAACCAAATAATACAGTTTTTAACCAAGTAGTTTAATTTTCTGCCCGTAAAGATGAATTTTCAATCAATTTTCAAACAAAAAAGATTGAACTTGAACCAAAAAGTTGCATTTTAAACCAAGTAGTTGAATTTCCAACTTAAAAATATAAATTTACGATAGAAAATGTAATGGTTAAATTTTCAGTTCAAAAAATTGTATTTAAAAAAAAAAATCTTCAACTAAAACGGCGAATTTTCAACAAAATAATTAAAATTTCAAACAAATAATAGAATTTTCAAACAAATACTTGAATTTCTATCTGCAAAAATGAATTTGCAACCGACTAGGCGAATTTTCAAACAAAAAAATTAAATTTTACTTAAAAAGCAGTTACATTTTTAACCGAATAGATGGATTTTCAACTAAACAAGATAAAGTCACAATAAAAAATGGAATAGTTGAATTCTCATTTTAAAAAATTTGATTTTCAACCAAATGATTGGATTTTCTAGAAGACAGTTGAGTTTTCGACAAAATAATAAAATTTTCAATCAAGTAATAGAATTTTCACACAGTTACTTGAATTTTCTATCAATATAACCAATTAGTCGAATTTTTGAACAAAAAAGATTACACTTCAACCAAAAACAGTTTCATAATCAAACAAATAGCTGCATTTACAACTAAAGAAGATAAAATCACAATAAAAAATGGAGAAGTTAAATCTTGAGTGAAAAAATGAAATTTTTAATTAAAAAAAAAAAGAATTTTCAACTAAAAAAGACAAATTTTTAACCAAAAATGTAATGGTTCAATTTTCAGTTTAAAAAAATTAATCTTCAAACAAAGTTATAAATTTTCAACTAAAATTATGAATTTTTAACTGGATTAGATGACTTTAAACCTAAAAAGAAGACTTTTTAAGAAAATAGTTTAACTTTCAACCAAGAAGTTGTTTTTTCGAACAAAAAGATTAATTTTCAACTAAAATGATAAATATTTCACTAGAATTTTTTGATTTTTAACCAAAAGGATTTATTTTCACACAAGAAGATTAATTTTCTACTAAAAAATACATGAATTTTCAACTAAAAAAGACAAATCTTCAATCAAAAATGGAAAAGTTAAATTTTCAGTTAAAAAAATTAATTTTCAACCAAAGTAATGAATTTTCACCTAAAATGATGAATTTTCAACTAAAATGATGAATTCTCAACTAGAATAGATGACTTTAAACCAAAAAAGTAGAGTTTCTTAAAAAAAACGGTTCAACTTTCAACCAAGTAGTTTTATTTTTAACCAAAAAGATGAATGTTCAACTAAAATTAAAAATATTTATCTGGCATACTTGAATTTTTATCCAAAAAGATAAATTTTTATAGAAAAAGGTTAATTTTTAAAAAAGATTAATTTTCAAACAAGATGATTAATTTTCTATTAAAAAAGACGATTTGTCGATTTCAGATCAATTTTCATCCAAAGATGGAATAGTTTAATTTTCCGTTTAAAAAAATTAATCTTCAACCAAAGTAATAAATTTTCAACTAAAATGATGAATTTGTAACTGGAATAGATGACTTTGAACCTAAAAAGAAGAGTTTTTAAGAAAATAGTTTAACTTTCAAACAAGAAGTTGTATTTTCAAACAAAAAGATTAATTTTTAACTAAAATGATAAATATTTCAGTAGTTAAAAAAATTAATTTTAAACCAAAGTAATAAATTTTCACCTAAAATTATGAATTTTAAAGTGGAATAGATAACTTTAAACCCAAAAAGAACAGTTTTTAAGAAAACCGTTAAACTTTCAACCAAGTATTTTGATTTTTAACCAAAAAGATAAATGTTCAACTAAAATTATAAATATTTAACCGGAATACTTGAATTTTCATCCGAGAAGATAAATTTTTAAAGAGAAGGTTAATTTTTAAAAAAGAAGATTAATTTTCAAACAAGATAATTAATTTTCTATCAAAAAAGACGATTTGTCAATTTCAGATCAATTTTCTTCCAAAGATGGAATAGTTTAATTTTCAGTTTGAAAAATTAATATTCAATCAAACTGATGCATTTTCAACTAAAATGATAAATCTTTAACAAAAAAAATAAAGTTTTAATTAAAATTATGAATATTTAGCTAAAATACTTAAAGTTCCCAATAAAAAGGTGAACTTAAAAAAATAAGATTAATTTTAAAAGAATTAATTTTCTACCAAAAGACGATTTTTTAACAAAATGCAAATATTATTGAGTAAACAGTTGAATTTTGAACTGGAATAGTAGATTTTTTAACGAAGAAGATCAATTTTGAACCAGAAAGATGAATTTTACAAAAAAAAAAGATTAATTTCTAAACAAGAAGATTAATTTTCTACGTAAAAAGACGATTTTTCAACGACATACAAAGATTTTTAACCAAATAGTTGATTTTAACTAAAAAATGTTAATTTTTCACTAAAAAGGATGATCTTACAACAAAATAGATGAATTCTCATCTAAATAATTAAATTTTAAAATAAAAAAGACAAATTTTCAACCAAATATTTGAATTCTTAAGCAAAAAAGATCAACTTTTTATAAAATAGTTAAATTTTTAACCAAAAAGATTAATTTTCTACAAAAAAATACGATTTTTCTACAAAATACACAAATTCTCATCTAAATAGTTGTACTTTGAACTTAAAAAAATATCAATTTTCCAATTAAAAAAAAAACAGTTTTCAATTAATATTGGAAAAGGTAAATCTTCAGTTTAAACAATTAATTTTCCACAAAAAAAAAAGAACAAAATTTGAATCAAAATTATGAATTTTCAACTGAAAAGTTGAATCTTCAACTAGCATAGATGAATTTTAACCCAAAAAGATGAATTTCTTACAAAAGACTTCGAACTTCAACCATGTAGTTTTATTTTTAACCAAAAAGATGTATTTTCAAACACAAAGATTAATTTTTTACGAAAAATTTGATTTTTTAAGAAAATAGTTGAATTTTTAACTAAAGAAGACAAATTTTTCTCTGAAAGAGATCAATTTTCAACAAAAAATGGAATATTTTAATTTTCTGTTTCAGAAATTAATTTTCAATCAAACTGATGAATTTTAAACCAAAAAGACGAATCTTTTATTAAAATAATTGAATTTTTAACTAAAAAGATAAATTTTTTAACAAGAAAATAAATTTTCTGCAAAATACATGAATTATCAACTAATTAGTTAAATTTTTAACTGAAAAGATGATTTTTCAACAAAATACACGAATTTTCAACTGAAAAAAATTCAACCAAATTGAGAAATTTTCATCTCGAGTAGTAGAATTTTTAACGAAAAAGAGGAATTTTCAACTAAAATGATAAATATTTAAGTGAATACTTGAATTTTCAAACAAAAAGATTAATTTTCAAAAAAAAAGAGTAATTTTTGAATAAGAAGAATAATTTTCTATGCAAAAGGACGATTTTTCAATGAAATGCAAAGGTTTCAAACCAAATAGTTAAATTTTCAACTCGAATAGTAGAATTTTTACCCAAAAAAAGGAATTTTGAACTAAAAATATGAATATTAAAATGAATTACTTGAATTTTCAAACAAAAAAAGTAATTTTTAAAAAAGAAGAGTAATTTATAAACAAGAAGATTAATGTTTTACTTAAAAAGACTTTTCAACGAAATACAAAGATTTCTAACCAAATAGTTGCATTTTAAACTGGGATGGTAGAATTTTTAACGAAAAAGATGAATTTTTAACTAAAATTATGAATACCTCAATGAAATACTTGAGTTTTTAAACAAGAAGATAAATTTTCAAAAAAGAAGATTAACTTTCTACAAAAACAAGATGATTTTTCAAGAAAATAGTTGAATTTTCAATTCAAAAAGCCAACTTTTCAACCAAACAGTTGAATTTTTAACTAAAAAGTATCAATTTTTAACCAAATGGTGGAATTTTTAACTGAAAAAGATCAATTTTAAACCAAAAATGTGATAGTTCAATTTTCAGTTCCAAAAATTAATTTTTAATAAAACTTTTAAATTTTCAATAAAAATGATTAATCTTTAACTGGAATAGTTATATTTTAAACCAAAAAGATGAATCTCTAACTAGAATAACTAAATTTTCAACCAAAAATATTTCTCGAAATGCAAAGATTTTTAATCAAGTAGTTGAATTTCAACTAAAAGGATGAATTTTGAACCACAAATGGAATAGTTTTTGATTTAAAAAATTTATTTTCAATAAAACTGATAAAAATTAATTAAAATAATGAATCTTCAACTGGAATATTTAAATTTTAAACCAAAAAGATGAATCTCTAACTAGAATAATTGAATTTTTAAACAAAAAGATGAATTTTCAAATAGAAAAATTAATTTTCTAAAATATACATGAATTATCGACTAAATAATTTAATTTTCATCAAGTTGAAAAAATGTAACTGAAAATGGAAGAGTTAAATTTTCTGTTAAAAAAAATAATTTACAACAAAATTTGGTGAATTTTCATCTGGAATAGTAGAATTTTTGACGAAAAAGTTGAATTTTCAAACAAGATTTATTTTCTACGTAATCATGAATTTTCAACCAATTTTCAAGCAAAAAAGAT
Organism: Amphibolips quercusostensackenii; assembly: GCA_032357855.1. Lineage (NCBI taxonomy): Eukaryota > Metazoa > Arthropoda > Insecta > Hymenoptera > Cynipidae > Amphibolips > Amphibolips quercusostensackenii. Next base: position 1,292,161 of record JAUELO010000004.1, on the reverse strand, counting down.
TAAACTTTAACCAAAAACAGTTACATTTTCAAACAAATAGTTGAATTTTCAATTTAAAAAAAAAATTGAACAAAAACCGAATTCCCAACAAATATCATGAATTTTCAACAGAGTAGTTGAATTTTCACCAAAATAATTAAATTGTTCATCAAGTAATAGAATTTTCACACAAATACTTAAATTTTCTACCAATGAATATGAATTTTCAACCAACTTGTCGAATTTTCGAACAAAAAAGATTACATTTTAATCAAAAACAGCTACATAATCAAACAAATAGCCGAATTTTTAGCTAAAGAAGATAAATTTACAATAAAAAATGAAATACTTAAATTTCGCGTTGAAAAAATTAAATTTTTAATAAAAAAAAAAAGTTTTCAACCAAATTTGATGAATTTTCATCTGGCATAGTAGAATTTTTGCCAAAAAAGTTGAATTTCTAAGCAAGATTTATTTTCTACGTATTCATAATTTTTAACCGATTTCCAAGCAAAAGAGATTAAACTTTAACCAAAAACAGTTATATTTTCAACTAAATAGTTGAATTTTTAATTTAAAAAAAAGTCAGCAAAAACCAAATTTCCAACAAACATCATGAATTTTCAACAGAGTAGTTAAATTTTCAACAAAATAATTAAATTTTCAATTAAGTAATTGAATTTTCACACAAATACTTGAATTTTCTACCAATAAATATGAATTTTCAACCAAGTAGTTGAATTTTTGAACAAAAAAGATTAAGCTTCAATGAAAAACAGCAACATAATCAAACAAATAGCCGAATTTTCAACTAAAGAAGATAAATTTACAATAAAAAATGAAATAGTTAAATTTTGAGTTGAAAAAATTAAATTTTTAATTAAAAAAAAAAAATTTTCAATCAAAACGGCGAATTTTTAACAAAATTTATGAATTTTGAAAGAAGTACTTAAATTTTCAACAAAAGAATAAAATTTTCAAACAAATAGAATTTTTAAACAAATACTTGAATTTTCTATTTGCAAAAATGAATTTTTAACCGACTAGTCCAATTTTTAAACAAAAAAGATTAAACTTCCAACAAAATCAGTTACATTTTCAACCAAATAGTTGGAAATTCAGCTTTTTGGATGAAAATAAAACGACTTGGTTAAAAGTTCAAATCTTTTGTTAAAAATTCTTCTTTTTGATTTTAAAGTCATCTATTTTATTTGAAAATTCATTATTTTAGTTGAAAGTTTACCACTTTAATTGAAAATTATTTTTTTAACTGAAAATTTAACTATTCCATTTTTGGTTGAAAATTGGTCTTTTTTACTTGAATATTCCATATTTCGTTAAAAATTAATGTCTTTTGTTTAAAAATCATTGTTTTTGGTATAAAATTAATCTTCTTGTTTGCAAATTAATGTTCTTATTTAAAAATCCAAGTATTTTAGTTAAATATTCTTCACTTTAGTTAAAAATTCACCTTTTTGCTTAAAAATAAAACTACTTGATTGAAAGTTCAAATCTTTTTGGTTGAAAAGTAATCTATTTTAGTTGAAGATTCTTCATTTTTTTCTTCATTATTGATTGAAAACTTATCTTTTTTGTTCAAAAATTGACATTTTTTTAGTTTAAAGTACAACTATTTAGGTGAGAATTCGTGTATTTTGTAGAAAAATCGTATTTTTTGGTAGAAAATTAAACTTTTTGGTTGAAAATTTAACTTTTTGGTTGAAAATTTAACTATTTGGTAAAAAGTTGATCTTTTTTGCTTCAAAATTTAAATATTTGCTTGGAAATTTGTCTTTTTTAGTTGAAAATTCAATTATTTAGATGAAAATTCATGTATTTTGTTGTAAAATCATCTTTATTGGTAAATAATTGACATTTTTTAGTTGAAAATCAACTATTTGGTTAAAAATCTTTGTATTTCGCTTAAAAATCGTCTTTTTACTAAGAAAATTAATCTTCTTGTTTAAAAATTTATCTTTTTTTGTGAAATTCATCTTTCTGGTTAAAAATTTATCTTTTTCGTTAAAAAATCTACTACTCTAGTTAAAAATTCAACTGTTCACTTAAAAATCTTTGCATTTTGTTGAAAAATCGTCTTTTGGTAGAAAATTAATTTTTTACATTAATCTTTTTTTTTTAATTCATCTTTTTGTTTGGAAATTCAAGTATTCTGGCTAAATATTCATAATTTTAATTAAAACATTATCTTCTTTCTTAAAGATTCATCATTTTAGTTAAAAATGCATTAATTTGATTGAATATTAATTTTTTAAACTGAAAATTAAACTATTCCATCTTTGGATGAAAAATTAATTTTCTCTTTGGATAAAATTCAAGTATTTCAGTTAAATATTTATAATTTTTATTGAAAATTCATCTTTTTGGTTAAAAATAAAAATACTTGGTTGAAAGTTAAACTATTTGCTTTAAAACTCTTCTTTTTGGGTTTAAAGTTATCTATTCCAGTTAAAAATTCATCATTGAAGTTAAATATTTATCATTTTGTTAAAAATTAATTTTTTTAACTCAAAATTTAATTATTTCATTTTTGTTTGAAAATTAATTTTTTTTGTCGTAAATTTAACTATTTGGTTAATAATACATTGTTTTGTTGAAAAATCATCTTTTTTGGTAGAAAATTTCTTTGCTTTTTTGTGGAAAATTAATTTTTTTTAACTGAAAATTTAAGTATCCAATTTTTAATTAAAAATTGATCTTTTTTAGTTCTAAATTCGACTATTGCGTTAAAAATTCATGGTCGAAAAAATTTGTATTGAAAATTTCCTTGTTTTTTTTGTATGGAAAATTAATTTTTCTTAACTTAAAATTTAACTATTTTATTTTTGGTTGGATATTCGTCTTTTTGGTCGAAAATTGAAGTATTTGGTTGAGAATACATTATTTTGTTGAAAAGTCGTCTTTTTTGGTAGAAAATTCATCTTTGGTTGAAAATTTCTCTAGTTTTTTCTGTGGAAAATTAATTTTTATAATTAAAAGTTTAACTATTTCATTTATAATTAAAAATTCTTTTTTCGTTAAAAATTTAAATATTTTGTTAAAAATTTATGGTTAAAAAAGTTTTTATTGCAAATTTCTTTGTTTTTTTTTTGTGAGAAAAATCAATTTTTTAATTGAAAATTGATCGATATAATTTTTGGTTGAAAATTGGTCTTTTTTAGTCGAAAATTCAACTATTTCGTTAAAAATTCATGGATGAAAAAATTTTGATTGAAATTTTTTTTGTTTTTATTTGTGTGGAAAATCAATTTTTTAATTAAAAATCTAACTATATAATTTTTGGTGTAAAATTGATCTTTTTCTGTCGAAAATGAAGCTATTAGGTTGAGAATTCATTATGTTGTTGAAAAATCGTTTTTTTTTTTTGTAGAAAATGAATCTTTGCTTGAAAATTTCTTAGTTTTTTTGTGGAAACTTAATTTTTTTAACTATTTAGTTTAAATCATTAAATTCAAATCATTTAACTATTTCATTTTTAATTAAACAGTGATATTTTTTAGTCGAAAATTTAACTGTTTGATTGAGAATTTATGTATATTGTTAAAAAATTGAATTATTTGGTAGAAAATTAATCTTTTTGGTTAAAAATAATCGTCTTGTTTGAAAATTTGTCTTTTGGGTTAAAAATTAAAGTATTCTACTTAAATATTCATAATTTTTGATTAAAATGTATCTTTTTGGTTAAAAATAAAACTACTCGGTTGAAAATAAAACTACTTAGTTGAAACTTAAACTCTTTAGTTAAAAACTCTTCTTTTTAGCTTCAAATTCATCTATTTTTGTTAATTTATTATTTTAGTTAAAAATTCATCACTTTGGTTGGAAATGTTTTTGTTTTTTTTGAAAACTTAATTTTTTTACAGAAAATTAAACTTTTCCATTTGGAAAATTCAAGTATTAGAATTGAAAATTCATCAGTTTGGTTGAAAATTAATTTTTAAAGCGAAAATTCAATTTACTTTTTAGTTGAAAATTGATTTTTTTCAAGTTAAAAATTGAACCATTTGGTTGAAACTTTAGGTATTTTGGAGAAAAATCGGTCTTTTGGTAGAAAATTAATCTTTTTGTGCTAAAGTTCATCTTTTTGGATGAAAATTCAACCATTTGGTTGAAAATTTGTATTTTTTAATGGAAAATTGAACTATTCAATCAAAAGTTCATGTATTTTCTTAAAAAGTCGTATTTTTCGTAGTAAATTAATTTTTTTCGTTCGAAAATTCAAGTACTTTATTGCCAATTTGTCTTTTTTATTGAAAAGTTCAACTTTTTTGTTGTAAATTTATGTCTTTTGTTGAAAAATTGTCTTTTTTGGTAGAAAATTAATTTTCTCATATGAAAATTGTGAAATATCTGAGTGGCTCTCTAGTATGAAAAATTATATATGGAAAAAACTTAAGATACCTGAAAAAACGCTGGAATTATCAGGGGATTTTTTTCCAGGATTGCGTATTACTAATTTATGAAGAACTCAATTTAAAAATTTTTTTCAGGAACTCCTGGAGATGCGAGAATGATGCGAAGACAATTGCGTTCGTCCCCGGCAATAAAATGGCACGTGAGTTACGCCCCGGCGCCCTCGGATATTTTCTGGGAAAATTTGAGTGTCGCGAGGCCTTGTTGGTATCTGAATGCGACTTTAATCAACATGATTTTGGGTCTATTTCTCTTTTTCCTCACAACTCCTGTCGTAAGTTTCTCTTCTTTCTCGAATTTAAAACTTTTTTTTATTTAAATTCAATTCAACTTTTTATTTTCTTTAATTTTCAACAATTTAATTTTCAGCTGTTGAAAATCCGATTATAAATTTTCTTTAATTTTCAACAGTAGAAAATTCAGTTTTCAATTTTATTCAATTTTCAACAATAGAATTTTCATCTGTTGAAAATTCCATTTTCAATTTTTTTCAATTTTCAACTGTTGGAAATTCAATTATCAGTTTTTCTCCAATTTTCATCAGTTTAATTTTCTGCCATTGAAAATACAATTCTCCATTTCTTCAATTTCCAATTTTCTTCAGTTTTCAACAGTTAAATTTTCAGTTGTTGACAATTCAATTACAAATTTTCTTTAATTTTTAACATTAAAAAATTTAATTTTCAATTATCAGCAATAGAATTTTCCTCTGTTGAAAATTCCATTTTCAATTTTCTTCAGTTTTCAACCGTTAAATTTTTTCTTGTTGATAATACAATTTTTTAAACGTGAAAATTCAATTTTTAAATTTTCATTTTCAAAAAAATAAAAAATCTCAATTGTTGAAAACTCAATGTTCAATTTTCTTTAATTATCAGTTTTTTTCAATTTTCATCTGTTTAATGTTCTGCCGTTGTAAAATCAATTCTCAGTTTCTTCAATTTTCAACCTTTGAAAATTCAATTTTTAACAATTGAATTTTCAGTTGCTGCAAATCAAATTATAAATTTTCTATAATTTTGACACTGGAAAATTCAATTTTCGACAGTAGAAAATTTAATTTTCAATTATTGTTAATTATTAACAATAACATTCTCATGTGTTGAAATACCTTTTTTTCATTTTCTTCAATTTTCTGTTGGAAGAACTTTTAGAAATTCAATTATCAGTTTTTCTTAAATTTTCATCAGTTTAATTTTCTGCCATTGAAAATTCAATTCTTCGTTTCTTCCATTTTCAAATTCCTTTAGTTTTCAACAATTAAATTTTCAGTTGTTAACAATTCAATTACAAATTTTCTTTAATTTTGAACAGTAAAAAATTCAATTTTCAACAGTAGAAAATTTAATTTTCAATTATCAACAGTAGAATTTTCCTCTCTTGAAAATTCCATTTTTAATTTAATTCAATTTTAACTGTTAAATTTTCTATTGTTGATAATACAATTTTCAATTTTCCATACGTGAAAATTTAATTTTTTAATTTTCATTAACAAAAAAATAGAAAAAACTCAATTGTTGAAAACTCAATGTTCAATTTTCTTTAATTATCAGTTTATCTTTCATTTTCATCAGTTTAATTTTCTGCCGTTGAAAATTCAATTCTCAATTTCTTCAATTTTTAATTTTCTTCACTTTTCAAAAGTCAAATTTTCTTTAATTTTCATCAGTTAAAAATTCAATTTTCAACAGTATAAAATTTAATTTTCAATTATCAACCATAGAATTTTCCTCTGTTGAAAATTCCATTTTCAATTTTCTGCCATTTTCAACCTTTAAATTTTCTCTTGTTGATAATACAATTTTCAATTTTCAGTACGTGAAAATTCAATTTTTCAATTTTCATTTTCAAAAAAATAAAAAAAAATCAATTGTTAATAACTTGATGTTCAATATTCTTTAATTATCAGTTTTTCTCCAATTTTCATCAGTTTAATTTTCTGCCATTGAAAATACAATTTTCCATTTCTTCAATTTCCAATTTTCTTCAGTTTTCAACAGTTAAATTTTCAGTTGTTGACAATTCAGTTACAAATTTTCTTTAATTTTCAACAGTAAAAAATTCAATTTAAACCAGTAGAAAATTTAATTTTCAATTATCAAAAACAGAATTTTCCTCTGTTGAAAATTCTTTTTTCAATTTTTTTCAGTTTTCAACCGTTACATTTTTTCTTTTCGATAATACAATTTTTAATACGTGAAAATTCAATTTATCAATTTTCATTTTTACAAAAATAAAAAATCTTAATTGTTGAAAACTCAATTTTCAATTTTCTTTCATTATCAGTTTTTCTTCAATTTTCATCAGTTTAATTTTCTGCCGTTGAAAAATCAATTCTCAATTTCTTCAATTTTCAACCTTTGAAAATTCAATTTTCAACAATTGAATTTTCAGTTGTTGAAAATCCAATTATAAATTTTCTATAATTTTGACAGTGGAAAATTCAATTTTCGACAGTAGAAAATGTAATTTTTAATTATCATTAATTATCAACAATAAAATTTTCATCTGTTAAAAATTCCGTTAAATTTTTTCCTATTGATAATACATTTATCAATTTTCTTCCATTTTTAATGCGTGAAAATGTAAAAAATTTAATTTAAAACTGTTGAAAATTCAATTCTCAATTTCTTCCATTCTTAGTCGTTGAAAGTTCAATTTTCAATTTTCTTTCATTTTCAACAATAGAATCGTATTCTGTTAAAAATTCAATTTTTTTCAATTTCCAACAGTTGAAAATTCAATTATCAGCTTTTCTTCAATTATCAACTGTTAAAAATTCAATTATAAATTTTCTTCAATTCTCAACATTAGAATTTTCATGTATTCAAAATTCAGCTATCAATTTTCTTTAATTTTAACTAGTAGAAAAATCAATTTTTAGCAGTAGAAAATTTAATTGTTAACGGCGGAAAATTCAATTTCCAACAGTAGAAAATTTAATTTTCAATTATCTTCAATTATTAAAAATTGAATTTTCAGTTCTTGTAAATCCAATTATAAATCTGCTTTAATTTTCAACAGTAGAAATTTCAATTCTCTTCAGATTTCAACACTTAAATGTTACAATGTTAATAATAGAATTTTCATCTGTCGAAAATTCGTATTCCAATTTTCTTCAATTTTTAACCGTTATATTTTTTCCTGTTAATAATACAGTTATCAATTTTGAATAGTTGAAAATTTAATTTTTAATTTTCTTCAATTTTTAAGAATTTCTTCATTATTTTCCAGTAGCGACCCGTTTCCAAAAAAGTCGAATAAATCAATTGTTGAAAACTCAATGTTCAGTTTGCTTCAATTTTCTTCAATTTAATAGAGTTAAAAACTTAATTTTCAACTGTTGGTAATTCAATGATTGATTTTCTTCAATTTTTAACACTTTTTATTATTTTCCAATTGCGGCCCGTGTTCAAAAAAATTGAAAAACTTAATTCTATTTTTAATTTTTAACAATAGAATTTTCTTTCGTTAAAAATTCAGTTGTCTATTTTCTTCAATTTTTAACACTTAAATTTTTGCCTGTTGATACTTCAATTATCGATTTTCTTCAATTTTGAACAAATTTTTTATTATTTACCAAAAGCCACCCGTTTTCGAAAAAACTCAAAAAACTCAATCGTTGAAAACACAATGTTTAATTTTCTTAAATTTTCAACATTTAAAAATTTAATTTTTTTAAATTTTCAACAATTGAATTTCAAGTTGTTAAAAATCCAATTATAAATTTTCTTTATTTTTCAACAGTAGAAAATTTAATTTTCAACAATGAAAAATTTAATTTTCAATTATCTTCAATTTTCTACAATGGAATTTTCATCTGTCGAAAATTCCATTTTCAATTTTCTTCAATTTTCAACAATTTTCCATTATTTTTCAGTAGCGACCCGTTTTCTAAAAAATCAAAAAACTCAATTGTTAAAAAGGCCATGTTTAATATTCTTCAAATTTCAAAAGTTGAAAATTTAATTTTCAACTGTTAAAAATTTAATTGTCAGTTTTCTTCAATTTTCATCAGTTGAATTTTTTGACGTTGAAAATTTAATTCTCAATTTCTTAAATTTGTAGCCGTTGAATGTTCAATTTTTAATGTTTAACCATTTTTCATTATTTTCCCGTTTTTGAGAAAATCGTAAAGCTCAATTGTTGAAAACACAATGTTCAATTTTCTTTAATGTTCAATTTTCAACTGTTGAAAATTCAGTTATCAGTTTTCTTCAATTTTTATCAGTTTAATATAATACTTATGAAAATTTAATTGTTCTTTATTAAAGAAAATTGAAAATTGAATTTTAAACTGTTTTGTTTGATAAAAATGAAAATTGTATTTTCAACTGTTGAATTTGAAGAAAATTGAACTTTCAACTGTTAAAAAGTGAAGAAAATTCAATTTTCAATAGATGAAAATGCTATTGTTGAAAATGTAATTTTTTAGAGTTGAAATTTGAAGAAAAATCAATATTGAATTTTTTAAAGTTGAAAATTGATAAAAATTTATAATTAAATTTTGAACAGATGACAATTCAATTGTTTCAATTTGTAAAAAATAAATTTTTTATTTGTCAGAAGTCCTTGAAAAAACTTAACAATATTTTATAATATAACAGTTGAAAATTAAAGAAAATTGAATTTTTTGTCTGTTGAGAATTGAAGAAAATTGATAATTAAATTTTTAACAGAGGAAGATTCAATTGTTCTCATTTTTATAAATAAATTTTTTTAATAGCAGAAGTCATTAGAACATAATTTAACATTTTTAAAAAATACTACAATTGAAATTTGAAGTGTTTAAAATTGAAGGAAATTGAAAATTTGATGGTGGAAAGTTTTCGAAAAATTAAAAATTGAATTTTCAACTGTTGAACATTTAATAAAAATGAAAATTGTATTTTCAACTGTTGAAACCTAAAGAAAATTTAATTTTCAAAAGACGAAAATTCTATTGTTAAAAATTTAATTATATTAACTGTTGAAATTTAAAGAAAATTCAAAATTAAATTTTCGACTGTAGAAAATTAAAGAAAATTTATAACTAAATTCTTAACAACTGCATATTAAATTGTTATGAATTGAGAAAAATTGAAAATCGAAATTTTAACTTTTGAAAATTAGAGAAAATAAAATTTTAAACGGTTGAAAATTGATCACTGAATTTCCACCAGTAGAAAATTCAACTGTTGAAAATTGAATTTAATTATTCTAATTTTTAAAAATAAATTCTTCAATGGGAGAATTCATTAAAATATTATTTAACATTATTTAAAAATACTGCAACTGAAATTTGTATTGTTTTAAATTAAAGAAAATTGTCAAATTTAATCGTTGAAAATTTAGTTGAATACAAAATTTAATTTGCAACTGTTGAAAATTGAAGAAAATTTAATTTTCAACTAATGAAAATTAGAGAAAATATAATTTTAAGCGGCTGAAAGTTGATAATTGAATTTTTAACAGTAGAAAAGTTAAGTGTTGAAAATTGAAGATAATTGAATATTCAACAGTTGAAAGTTCTGTTGTTGATAATTAAATTTTGAACAGTTGAAAATTCAATTGTACTAATTTGTAAAAATAAATTCTTTAATGGCAGAATTAATTAAAATAGAATTTAATATTATAAAAAAATACAATAAGAATTGTTTTTTAAATTTTAAGAAAATTGGAAATTCAATAGTTGAAAATCGAAAAACATTGATTTTTCAACTGTTGAAAATTTAATAAAATTGAATAATTGTATTTTCAACGGGTGAAAAATCTATTGTTGAAAATTCAATTTTAATTGTTAAAATTTGAAGAATATTAAAAATTAAAGAAAATTTATAAATGAATTTTTAACAACTGAAAACTAAATTATTGTAAATTGAGGAAACTTGAAAATTGAATTTTTAACTGCTCAAAATTCGAGAAAATAAAATTTTTAACTGTTGAAAATCGATCATTGAATTTTCAACAGTAGAAAATTCAATTTTTCCAATTTTTAAAAATAAATTCTTTTTTGGCAGAAGTCATTAAAAAACGTTTCAAATTATTTAAAAATTCATTTTTCATAAAAAATATTGTTTTATTTTTCCATGTGTAAAAATTAATATTTAATCTGTATCCCATTTTCCCCTTTTTCGTGAAAAATGACCTTATTTTCCGTTTTTTTTTTGAGTTTCTTTTTCACTGTGATCCCTGTGATTAAATTGATTGTAAAATAGGAAATAATTAAAAATAAGAATTACGTACCTTCCAGGTCATTCTGACTGCAGTGAATAAGCTTCCAATTACGGGAGAGCTTAGAAATTTGAGTCCAGTTCTTTCGGCTTTCTTGCCGACTGTAATTTTAGTGAGCGTCGCTGCCTTGATGCCGGCGCTGGTCGGAAAAAGTGAATCTTTCGTGAGACACTGGACCAGAAGCAGTTTAAACAGATCAGTCATGAGGAAAACTTTGCTTCTTATGCTGCTCGCTTTTCTCATTTTGCCCAGTCTTGGATTGACAAGTTTCCAAGCGGTTTTGGATTGGGTCCATAGCGGAAATGACACCGCTAGATGGGAATGTATCTTCCTTCCTGATCAGGTAAACAAAATTCTACAAAACAGTTTAATTTTCTACTAAATTGTTGAATTTTCTAACAAAATTCTTGAATTTTCAAAGCAGAAAGGGAAATTTTCTACAAAGCAGTTGAATTTTTCACCCGAAAATGTGAATTTTCAACAAAAAAGTTCATTTTCAACCAAACAGTTGAATTTTCAACCAAGAAATATTTTTCAGTGAAGAAGGAAACAAAATTGCAACCCAATCCTTGAAATTTCTGTAAAACAGTTACTTTTTTAACATAAAAATAGTTGAATAGTTGAAGTTTGAACCCAAAAAGACGAATTTTTAACCAAAAAAGATCAATTTCTGATAAAATTGTTGAATCTTTATCAAATTGGTTAAATTTGCAAACCAAGCAGTTGCATTTTCAATTAAAAAAGGTCAAATTCCTACCTAAAAGAGATAAATTTTTATTAAAGGGTTTTAATTTGCAACAGAAATGTTAATTTTCAACTTAATAGTTGAATTTTAAACCAAAAATGGCACAGTTAAATTTTCAGTTTTAAAACTTATTTATAAAAATAAATTAAAAGTTAACCAAAAAAGAAGAATTTTTAAACCAAAAAGATCAATTTTCAAGTCAAAAAGACGAATTTCCAAAAAGATTGAAATTTTTAACCAAGAAAGATTTTTCAATCAACAAAAAAAAAGTTGATGTTTCAAAACCGAAAAACATGCTTTCTACTAAATTAATTTTCAACTAAAAAGATACATTTGAAAAAAAGGGATTAGTTTAATTTTAATTCGAAAAATTCATTTTCAACAAAAAAAAACTAAATTTCCTACCAAATTGTTGAATTTTCTACCCAATTCCTAAATCTCTTAACCAAAAAAACGAATTTTAAACCAAAAAGGATAACTTTTTAATGAAATTGTTGAATTTTTATCAAATTAATAAAATTTGAAACCAATGAGTTGAATTTTTAATCAAAACAGATGAAGTTCCTACCTAAAAGAGATAAATTTTCATTAAAAGGTTTGAATTTTCACCAAAAAAGTTAATTTTCCACTAATTAGTTGAGTTTTCAACCAAATAGTTAAGTTTTTAACCAAAAATGGGACAGTTAAATTTTCAGTTTTAAAATTTAATTTAAAAAAATAAATAAATAAAAAGTTAACCATTTGAATTCAACCAAAAAAGAAGAATTTTTATCAAAATGTTTTAACTTTCAAGCAAAAAGATGAATTTCTACCAAGAGAAGAATTTTCACAAAAAAACGAATGTTCAACAAGATTTAAATTTTCAACCAAGAAAGATTTTTCAGTCAAGAAGAAAAATGGTGATAGTTCAAAACCGAAAAAAAAGCTTTCTACTTGAAAGATTAATATTAATTAATATTATAATATTAACTAATCATTTAATTATTATTTAATTAATATTAATTAATATTGATATATTTTTTAACAAAAATGGTATAGTTAAATTTTAATTTTAAAAAATTGAATTTTTTAACAAAAAGTTCAATTTTCTACCAAATAGTTGAATTTTTCTATCAAATTCTTGATTTTTTCAAGCAGAAAGACGAATTTTTCACAAAACAGTTGAATTTTGTA
>JAUELO010000004.1:1171934-1182466 GCA_032357855.1 Amphibolips quercusostensackenii | reverse complement strand
ACAATTGTAACAGTTGCAGTTTAATGGTCCTAGTGACAAATTATCTTCAGGACAGAAAACATTGTGGAAATAGAAAACATCGGAGTCTAACGGCATAAGGCACCCCCATTCTGGTTCGAAGGGATTAAACCCCCATCAAAGCGCGTTTCACATTTATGAAGCATTTTAGGTGTTGCAAATTAATTATTGTGATGCACAAAATTTTACAGAAATTAATTTTATTTATTTTTCACAAAATTTTTTACAAAATAAAATTTTTTACGGTGCTTACATATATTCTACGATATATTATTCTTCATATTTATTACATGTTACATGCACCTGTTGGTAAAACTGTCATACCTTAAGTAACTCTTAAAGGAATTACAAGTATGATGCAGCCATTAGACGTATATGGATTTCGAGTTTGAAAAAATGTTAAAACGTTTTTCGTATGATGTTTTATTACATAATTATGACATAAATCTCCATTTGAGGAACAATATTATTAAACTCTAATCTCTTTTTGACCATCAACCATCCTGTTCAAGATATAAAAATCTTTTTCAGTACTTCTGATATAAAAGAGGTTATGTGGAGAGCAGGACACAAGATTTTGAAAATCCCGTAGATATAGTGTATAAAAAATCTTCACAAGTCAAATGTGCATATTGTGATCAGGCGCCACTTATTAAATACTCTTGGTGTAAAAAATCATCGTGTATCAAACATTTCTATCACGATCACCATATGTGTAATAAATATGAAGAATAATATCTCGAAGAATATATGTAAGTACCGTAGAACAATTTTATTTTCTACAAAATCTTATAGGAAATAAACAAAATAAATTAATGTAAAATTTTGTATACTAAACTAATTAATTTGTAACACTTAAAATGCTTCATGAATGTAAAACGTGCTTTGAGGGTGGCTTAACCCCTTTAAATCAAAATAGGTGTGTCTCATACCGGTAGACTGAGATGTTTTCTATTTTCACAATGTTTTTTGTCCTGAAGATAATTTTTCACTGCGACCATCAAACTACAACTTTCACAATTGTTCAAGAAAATAAAAATTTTCATTAAGGGTAGTTTACCCTCTTGGAATCTGAAATGGAGTGTAAAAGCATATAACGTCTTGTATTCTTTATTCCTCTTTATTATTCATTCAAAAATAAAATTTAACTTTGGCAAAAATCAGGAACTTTTGTGTTTGTTAGTCATAGGGTGAGTTAACCCACGTTTAAGGGGGTAATAGTAAAAAAACAATATTTTACTGCAATGTTATAACATAATTTCAGTCTGAACAAAGTTTACATTGCTTTTTAAACAATTAATTTAACTGAAAATTATATTTCTCAAATAATTATTCGAGAACTTTGAAGGGTGATTTTACCCCCTAAACATGAATTTGGGCAGGTATAAGAAATACGTGTACTTTATTTTGCAGTGCTTTAAAACATACTTAAGAACGAATCAAATCAAAGGCGAGCGCTTGGGTAGCCTTCCTAGCTAATCACAGATATAATGTTGGTCAAATACTTACGGTTTTTGAACGTTTCGTGGGGGTGGGAAGGTACCTCTGTGAATGATCACAGATATAATGTTGCACTGAAATTCAGATGTATCTCGTATTGTATCTCGATGAGATCTACAACTTTTGTTGGAAAAATTTTTCGGAATTTTTCGCATTGGCTGAGATAAATGCAAAAAGCCATGACTTCTACAGTTTTTTTTATGGTTTCACCATGAAAATCGCCTGGTCGCCAATTTTCACTATCGTATTCCTAATCAGTGCATCAAAATACATAAGCTCACGGAGTTTCAAGGAAATCGGAGAATTCACCTATTCGGAACTTTATCCGAAGTTTGTTGTTATGTCATGTTATTGTAGATAGGGGTCATCCATATACTACTTGCACATGGGGGGGGGTGTCAAAAGTTCTTGATTGTCTACAAGGGAACCTTTTTGTTTGGACTTTCTACCTTGTATCATGAAGCTTATATTTTAAGGAAAACCTGAATGTTCAGCCAATTTACAGCTTCTGTTGGCTTTATAGCTTTTGAATACTAAGAATATCCATATTTTCATCAAATATGAAGTAAGTCTACGTGGACATTTAGATTGATTACACTTGAAATTACTTGTAGTTGAAATTTTTTTAAGGTAATTAACATACCATCATCTTTAGGAAATTTTCCTATAGGATCATTTTTTTGAGGTCACTTTAAGGGTAATTTTCATTTATTACTACTTACTACTACTTTGAACTTTTTTTAAACCAAAAATAGCTCCGATTAAATTATCTTGTAACATGGACTTAATGTCGAGTCAAAACATGTTGGCCATTTTTAAAATTTAACATTAGAACACGGTATCAACTAAATGTATTGACATACTTACTGAAAAAATATATTTAATAATATCTGGTCACAATATATCGTCTTTGAACAACAATTATTATAAACTTGGTATCTTAAGGTTTATATTTTGCTGACAAAAAGAACCTTTTAAGTTTAGAAAGGGACAAAAACAGTTATGTTATTCATAAGAATTAGTAAAGACAATGATCATAATTACTATGTTAATAAATGACAATTTTTTGGTAATAATATAATTCTAGAGATCAAAATGTTCAAAATGAGTTGAAATCACAACGTAACGATAAGACCCCAAACCACTCTCGAGATGACGTGTTGCTAATTCAAGCCTGCAAAAATTTGGTAAGAAAAAGTCATCTAGTTTCAATGAAATAGATGTTCAGTTGGCAATCTCAAAGTGACACTAACCACAAATTTGGAACAGGCTCGACCGTGGATTGCAATTTTAAAAAAATTGTCAGTTTCAATAAAAATAAAAATTGACTCCTGAAATATTGAGATTCTGAATGCGGTTGAAAACGATTCGATCTAAAAAAAGTTAGCCATTTCAGAGTAAATTGTCTAAGTGAATAAGAATGATAGGGTATCTCTCTCTACGAAATGTTAGAAAGGGTTTAGGGTTTGACCAATATTATTTCTGTGACTTGTGATAGGGGTGCCTTTGCCGACCCAATGACACGATGGAAAGTGGTAGGGGTTTGACCAAAATTATTTCTGTGACCAGTCACGTGGTGCTTTACCGACCCCACAAGGCCTTGATAAGACCTTGAAAAGGGATAAGAGTTTGATCAACATTATATCTGTGACCAGTCACAAAAGGGTTTAAAACTTACTGGATTCAAGCCTGTTGCACTTACTAAATCTCAACAGCGATTTTTAGAAACTATCAATCCGAGAGGAAAAGTGTTTATGATCAAAAATGTATATTTTGATTGGATCTACAACTTCTGTCTAAAAATTTTGAAATTCTAAGATTTTGTGTATTCGCCGCACTTTTCAGACATACTGAATCTACTATTACATTAATTGGCAATAAAAATATTTTTGACAATTAGAAAAATATTTGTTTGAATTAACAAAGTTTCTGTTTGTTCAACCATAGAATATGGTTATTATATAGAAACAATATTTTTAGTTGACACAGCAAACTTTTCACTCAAAACATTTGGTTTACTCAACAAAATTAAGTTCTTAATACTATAATATAATCCTTTATTCGATTGACCTCTATTCTATTTATATTGCTGTAGCTATACCTATATTTACATAGCAACATTCGGCCAGTATACCTGAAGGTTTTATAAATTGTTCTTTTCTATTTTTTGAAAAATATTCACAACTTGCGGTATTTTTTCCTTAAAGTTTTGAAAACAAATTAATATGAGTAAGTGACCACTAGATGGCTGACGGTAAAAGTAACCAAGCAGTAAAATCAGTCTTCGGGCCTATGAGCAGAGACTCGGCAAACTGTTTTGACAATTTCGACACAGTTGTCGACTAAGGTATGGAAATAAATTTTTAATTTGTAGGTATATAAGCAAGGACTTTGCGTTTTTTTTCTGTTACACGGTCAATGTCAAATGAATTTTTTTAATTTTTCTATGGATTTCCGTATTTTTGCGAAATTTTCCATACTGTATTTTTGAAAAAATTCTGTAACTTTAGGGGAAATTTACGAACCTTTGTGAAATCACCCCTCCTACAGGGTATGAAACATGACCTAATTTTCAGGGAAATTCCTGAACTTTTCCTTAACTTTACCAGTACAGTTTGTTAAGAAAAAACCCCTAACTTCATTTACATTTCCGAACTTTTACGGAATTTCTTACAGTGTGCCTACCACTACATCATGGCGAAATGCTTAGACAAGGTTTCACAGTATAAGTTTCGTATTAATTTTTATACCTAAATCTCTACGCGGAAAAAAAATCTAGGTGAAATAACAAGAGTACTTCTCATGCGTTTATAGCAGGTTTTTTTTTGTCATCCTAGCAAGAATTCATGCAATTTAAGCACGTGTATATCACATACTAGGAAAGCTAAACATTCGTTGCTCTAAGAGCAGTCTTGCCGATCGAGAAAAGCGTATCACTTAACCGTGCTCTGATTGCAACGAACCCTTGCGATTTCGGCATGGTTTTCTTGCAACGAAAGTCTTAGGCCATGCCTACTTGCAGCATTCTGTCTCACAAGTTTTAGTCCGCGGAGCGCATGCGCATCCTCGTGTTTTTTAAAAAATTATTTTCT
Organism: Amphibolips quercusostensackenii; assembly: GCA_032357855.1. Taxonomy (NCBI): domain Eukaryota; kingdom Metazoa; phylum Arthropoda; class Insecta; order Hymenoptera; family Cynipidae; genus Amphibolips; species Amphibolips quercusostensackenii. Next base: position 1,177,856 of record JAUELO010000004.1, on the reverse strand, counting down.
AATCCTTTTTTTTAAATTAATTTAAGCGTTAATTCATATAAGTGTTATAAACACTATTATACAAAGTGAAAAAATATATTTTTAAAATCGATTTTTTTACAAAAAATTCGTTATTCATTAAAATAATCTCTCTAATGTATAATACATATTTTTAAACTAATAAGCGTTATTATTTTGCAATTTATCGACGTCTTTAGCAGCGCAAAATTAGTTTAAAAAATGATATGCATAAAAGAAAGTTGATAATACCTAAACATATGACGCACATGGCTACGCGTACCGAAATTTCGGTACAAATAACTAGATTTTTTTTGGTACAAATTTTCCAGAAAATATTCAATTATTATAAACATGGACAAAGACATAAATTTTTCCAACATCTCCTTTAACTTTTTTCTGGTGAAAACTTAAAAAAATAAAGTTTATTACTAATAATTATTGAATAAAAATTGTTAATATTTCGATTTAAAAATATTTTGATTATTTATTGTTTCTTATAATAATTATGAATATTTACGGTTAAACTATTGAAAAAAAGGATTAAAAAAGAAAATTGGAAAAAAGTTCGAAGAAGCGAACTCGTGACTGCAGACCCTCTAGCCTAGAACCTAGACCATTTGCTCTATCGCAGTTCACTCGAACGCTCCACAATTCAACCTTGAGGCTTAGTAGAGGGGCTTGAATAAAACAAAGGTTTATAGCAATATAACTAATGTCAGTGATACTATAATAAGTCGATTTGTTTGTAAAAATTGTTTATAACAAAGATAAATGTTGTTGGATGGAAATCAGTTGTGCATAAGTTCTATGCTTTAGATGAAAAAAAAATGATTACATAGGAAAGACAAATTTTCTATGCATAATAATGTCAAATAAGTTAATTTGTTTATCAAAATTGCTTATAACTATAACAAATATTGTTTTTTGGAACTCATATGCATACCATTCTTGTTCTTCTCATTAAAATGAATATTTCCACAGGAAGAAAAAATTTTCCATGCATAGATATGTCATATAAGTGAATTCGTTTATAAAAATTGTTTAAAAAAATTAAAAATGTTGTAACATGTCAGTCTATTATATACAAACTTTTATTCTTCAGACGAAAAGAAACGATTCCACAGAAAAGACAAATTTTCTTTGCATTTAAATGCCAAATAAGTGAGTTTGTTTATAAAAATTGTTTATAACAGTGACAAATGTCATTTTATGGAACTCTAATGTGTACTACTCTTCTTTTTTACATGAAAAAAAATGATTTCATAGAAGAGAAAAATTTCGATGCATAGATATGACAAATAAGAGAATTTGTTTATAAAACTTGTTTATAAAAATTATCAATGTTGTTAAATGGCAGTCTATTGTATACAAATTTTAAATCTATAGACAATAAAAATGATTTACCAGAAAAGACTAGTTTTCTATGCGTACAAATGCCAAATAAGTGAATTTTCTATAAAAACTGTTTAAAATATGAACTATTATTGCTGTTGAGTGCTTATTTACAATTAAAAATTAATTGTTCGAATTTTTATGAAAAAATCTATGCAATTAATATATTCTAATTCCGAAAATGAGGCAGTTTACAGTTATATGCATTAATTTATTCATAACAATTAACAAAATGCAGGATATTTATCTAAAAGTTGTATTTTTATTCAACGAAATTTCGTTTACTAATTCAATACCTTTTTGCAGAAATATCAATAATTGGGGCTAAGTAAATATCGCAAATATAACTAATTGCAACTGTTAAGTTGAATAACAAATTAAAAAAACTTGCACCTCTTAGTTAAAGTACGATCCTAAATTAGTAATTTACAAAAAAACTTTGATTTGTTAAGATTTGAAAAGTCAGCTGATTCCTGTCCCAAAAAAGTGCTTTTTATGGTAGCCGCACAAAATGAACCTGTTTTAATGCTTACGAATTAAGCGTAAACTCTCTCTCGTCAATCGACGTGGCTCTACCTGCGTATATAATGTTGCACCATGCAGTAAGACCCTCCTATTATACTAGCTGGTCCGAAATTTATATACTAGAAATAATATGAAGACGCATGCTTGGTCGACGTTTAAGAAATGGCGGAACCTAGCAATATGTGAAGTGACAGCTCCGAAAACTCTGGATTTCTTGTTTGTTTAAGTTTGTTTTCGCGACCCAAAAATCATCCAAAATGGTGGAAAATGTGACGGAAGACGTATTTCGAATATGACGAAAATTTTGAGAGTAGGCTAGGTGTCATATTTCTTTTGTAGTGCTTTTCCATGCGCTTGGTTTGTCGACTTGAAAGGAGAAAGCACGCTTAATCCATTACGCAGCAAAACAGGCTATTCATTTTTCGCGTCTTCACCACAAAAAGTTCAATGAATATCATGGATGAGATGTCTTTTCACGGATCCGGAAATACTTTCGAAACTCGTGCCCAGCTTAGGCCAGCGGCCCTTGCCTACCACTCATTCCGAAAACATTGCCCTTGCCGTGAAAAGGCCTCGTTCTTTTCCTTGATATGCATTCTACTTTTTTTTCTCACTGTGCGTCGACAATAGGGTCAAATATCGCTCAAAGTTGGGCTTTGACCATGGTCAAAGTACGTTTTAAGTATGTTACAGAACCTGTTCTTTTTTGTTCTAGAACTGTTACGTCACAGTTATATAACAGTTTCCGCTGCGTGATAACCAAAAATAGAAAACTCTGGCAAAAAGAGACTTTAAATCAGATATTGGAAATGAAAGACTTATAACTATTCGTAACCACTGCAAAATTCTGTGACATCGCGAAGATAAATGTTATTCTAAGCAAAAAGGTTTCCCTCCAAAACAAGCACCTTAAAATTTTTAGTCAACTGCCTTATTAAGCAGACCTCCAGACCAAGTGTATAAGAACCAGGATAATTAAAAAGAGAGACACCTGTCAAAGCTGACGGACGATCCATTACAAAACCAAGACACTGATCAGGTACTCCACATGTTAGTTAAAATTCTATAAACTAGAAAAGGGAAAATTCATGATAGATACCGGCGCGAATACGTCAATTATAAATGTGTCTGTGTTGAAAGTAAGATATTTCAAAAGATATGAAACAATAAGAATCACCAACATCAATAATGAACCAGTAAAAGCATAATATGCGGTTGATCTAAAAATGTACAATAAGCTATGCACATTTTAAGTTGTTGATGACGAAATCGCATTTCCGGGATCGGGAATACTAGGTATGACCTTTTTATCAGAATTAGGATTCGCAGTCGATTTTGAAAAGGGAATCATGAGAATAAGGCCAAAAATATTGCACGTTGCTAAAACAGTTGAATCGCAAAATAAATTAGAATTTGTTAACTTCGTGAAAGGATTCGCCATGATAACATATCTAAAGGTCGGAGAATAATTGAATATTAAAAATGTAGCAAAAGTTGAAAAGTGGTGTGAAGTTAACGAAAAACAGTGGCTAAGTGCTGTTACCTATTTTTCGAATGAAAATAAAACAGAATATAGCCCAGGATGAATTCAAGAAATTTGGTCAAAAACTCGAATATCACACATAAAAGTAGTCCAGTCAATGAAGGATTTAAGAAAAAAGTTTGGAAAAGTAGAATTTTTTTCACAGATACGTTGATGATGGCTTTATAAAGATACTGTAAAAAGCCCCTAACTATATGTGTACGGTTGCGGCCGCCATGTTAGAAGGTGCGAAACAATACCATGTTTTTTAAAATAACTCGAGAACGGTTGATTCTAGGTCAAAGAGACTTATGTTAAAAAATGTCTAAAATTTAATAGTGCACAAAAAAGGTTGTAAGTATTGTAGACATATTATCAACGGCTACGATGTAAAATTTGATTAACTGTACAATTGTGCTATTTCTGAACAAATAAAACAAAGCTGAAAATATCCAGGAAAGAACTTCGGAAACAGATCAGGCGATTCGTACTGAAGCAAATGCATATTCCCGTAAAAAAATAATAATAACCAACTCATTGGCATTAAAAATTACTAGTATCAAAAATGAGCTCAACTTCAGTGTACAATCTGACATGCTTAAGGGAATGCTTTTGAGATAAAACTTCTTTAAATTGTTCCTCCATATTTGTACAGTATATTTCTAAATTTTAAGGTCAAAATGATCATATTTAAGGCCTCTTTTAAAGCTTCAAACAAGTCAATTTCAAAATTGAAGCTATGATGTAGGTAGCAGTGGTGACCATAGATCCTAATGGCAAAAATGGTAGCGGGGTCGAGAACGGCTACCTCGGTCTGTTATAGTGAACACTTGGAAAATGTTTTTGCTGACTTTTCCGAACAATATCATATATTAAGGTAGACGTTCTCGCGCCCGCTCCCATTGTTGCTATCAGGACTCATAATCACCGCTGATACTGACAACATAGATTCAATTTTGAAATTTACTTGTTTGTTGCTTTAAAAGATGTCTTAAATGTTATTATTTTGATCTAAAAATTTGGAAATATATTTAACAAATGTATATAAACAATTGAGAGATGTTTCATCTCAAAAGCATTTCCTTAAGCATATGAAATATACACTGAAGTTAAGCTGATTTTATAGTGATGATTTCAATTGCTATTGAGCTGGAATTTTTTTTCTAAACAGGAACATGCATTTGTTCCAGTACAAATTGCCTTATCTATTTCTGAAGTTCTTTTCCGATTATTTTCAGCTTTTATTTTATTTGTTCCGAAATAGCATAATTGTACAGTTAATCAAATTTTACAGCATAGCCGTTAATAATACTTCTACAACACTTGAAACCTTTTTTGTATACAATTAAATTGCGAACTTTTTTAAACATAACTATCTTCGACCTAAAATCAACCGTTCTCGAGTTATTTTAAAAACATATTATTGTTTAACACTGTCGAATATGGCGGCCGTAGACGTACACATATGGTTGGGAAGTTTTTACAGTATATTCATAAAGCTATCTCCAACGTATCTGTGAAAAAAATTTTACTTTTCCAAACTTTTTTTAGCGAGTGAAACTTGTTCCCCGTTGACTGGACTAAAGAGGGGGAAAAAAATTCAGGAGATTATTACTTCATATAATGATATTTTTTCATTGGGAGACGATCGCTTACTACTGACTGAATTAACCCAACGCGGAATTTGTCTTGATAACGATGATCCTATTCATACCAAAAAATATTGTTACCCTTGAATGCTTCAAGAGAAAATTTTACGCTAAATAAAAGATATGCTTCGATAAGGGATCATAAAGGATTCAATTTCATCGTATAATTCCCCACTGTAGGTAGTACCTAGAAAAAAAGACGCATCTGGAAAAGTCAAATGGCATCTTGTAGTTAACTATAGGAAATTTAACGAAAAGACTACAACTGGCAATTACCCGCTACCGATAATCGATGAAATAATAGATCAGTTAGGGAATTCTAAATACTTTTCTGCTTTTGATCTCGCGAGTGAATTCCACCAAATAGTAATGCATCCTAAAGATCAAGAAAAGACAGCCTTTAGTACAAAAGACGGACAGTACAAATATACCAGAATGCCTTTTGGCGTAATGAATGCACCTCCAAAATTCCAGCGGACGATAATCAATAGATTAAAAGGTTTGATAGGAGACGGATATTTTTTTTATATGGACGACATCGTCGTTTACGAGAAAACATTTAAAGAAGACAACGATAATCTCAAAAAATTATTTCAACGGTTAAGGGAAATAATTCTCAAATTACAACCCGATAAGTGCGAGTGTCTTAGGCCAGAACTCGAATACTTAGGGCACGTTATAACAGCTGAGGGAATAAAAGCTGACCCAGACAGAATTGCCAGAGTAGAGAATTACCCCGAACTGAAAAAAGATAAAGAAATAAAACAATTTTTAAGACTTGTGGGATATTATAGAAAATGTATTTAAAACTTTTAAGCGATTGCTAAGCCTTTG
>JAUELO010000004.1:1147933-1159960 GCA_032357855.1 Amphibolips quercusostensackenii | reverse complement strand
TCTTAGTTGGCTTCCAGCGCACTTCACGTCGTTGCTACAAGACTTTACTCTCATTTTTATCAGTTACCAGGTTTTTATCGAAAAATTAGATACTAGGCGGGACAGGCCCGTCGCTAAGCCCTTTCTGGGGTCTAAAAAATATTCAAGATGCTTTTTCAAAACCTTAAAACCAGGGAGTGGTCGTCCGCTGGTAATTTTTCAGTGCTTCACAGATTTGGCCATTTTTGTGCACTCCGTTCCAACAGCTTTAAATGTAATTTAATGTGATTTTAATAAAGTTTTCACTATGTATGATCAATAAGACTAGTAGATGAATAGAATACGAAATATGAAAAATTTAGCTTTTAGTTTTAAAAAATTACGAATTTTTAAAATTTCAATAAAACTGATATTTTCATAACAAATAACATCGTACTGCAAACTCATCACTGATTAATATATAAAGAATTAATTTCAAAGTGGCGTAAATCAACATGCCATGGAAAATTGAAATTAAATTTATAAAAGTATAAAAGAGATATTGTAGAAAATACAAACGCTTTCGTGTATTTATATTGCAGCTTTCTGGTAGTAAACTTTTCTTTTTTTAATTCTTTAGTCTTATTCAAATTAGTATAGGTTAAGCCAGAAAAATTTATTTTTTGCACAATAATCATGATTTTGTTTAATGTAAAAATTGTTAAATATAATATTGAATTGAACTTTTACAAACTTAAAGCGTTTAATTTAATGTTGAATCATTTTTAATTCCACGCCCTGCTGGAATTCTATCTCTTTGTTAATCTAAATTCACGTCTATCTTTTCCAATCTTTTTAGTTACAGCAGGGCGCGCTTATAATTGTACAAAAATCAGATAAGCGTTCAATTATTAGGAAATTTATTGTAAATATTAACATATTGAACCCTAAATATTCCCAGATTTCGGCAATCAAAACTGCTCAATTTAATATTGTTTTTCAATTAACCGTTTAAAATCTTTAACACCATCAAAGCTTTTACCGAATAACCTCAAAAAACCGTAAATATAATATTTTACTTACCTGGCAGGTAGAAGACTCGTTGATTTTGTTTGTTAATTGTTTCCCGTTACGAAGAATCATTTATTTAATGTAAGTCCAATAATTCATAATAAACGATGCCAAATAGCAAAATGTATGGAAATTCCGAAGGAACCAAAACACAAATACCTTCAGCAATCTCAGAATCAGAAATCAAGAAAACGTATTTTCGACAGCAGCGCCGCGTGCTATGAAAATTTTGGCGCCAGATTCAAATTAATAAATCGAATTATGCTATTTAATCACATCATGATGATTGTTATAATATAAATATAATAATCGCGAATTGTAAACTCGTACTACGTCCTTGAGAAATACGGTAAAAAGGTAATTGTACTGAAATTATGACTGTGGTACTAAGGTACTGTGAATGAAAAATTTTAGTTTTTTTTAATCAACTGTTAAAACATCACTTTAAATTCTTTAACACTTCATTAAAAAATACATTCATTCAGATTTGTGTGTGTGAAAGCAATCATTTTAAATTGCAAACTTTGCATAGAATTTTTAAGTTTTAGCAACAAAACTGGATTTCTAGATATTTTAAATATTCCAAAATTTTTTAATGACTCCAGAACAATCCAAAACTTTTAGGAATTTCAGAAATTAAAGAATATTTCAGAACTGTCTATTTTCTATTTCCTAAACTTCAAAATGTAAACGATTACAAAATCTATTATTAAACAGATTTTTCAAAATTATATTTACAAATTTTTTTATACAATAATTACATTAAATTTTAAAGACTATTTTATTTTGAATTCAAGAATCTCGAAATTGAATAATTTCAGATTAAAATTTCGAACGAAATAATAAAATTTTCAAATAAAAAAAATCAATTTCCAAATTCAAAAAATCAATTTACATATTAAAAAATAATAATTTTTACACAAAAATGGAATATTTTAATTTTCAGTTAAAAAAAAACGAATTTTCAACCAAAGAGATGAACTTCAAAATTTATACTAAAGTAGATGAAGTTTTAAATCAAAAAGACGAATTTCCCAAAAAGTAACGGAATTTTCACTAGAAAACTTTTTCGTTAAAAATTCATAGTGTCGGATTAAAAATTCGTCTGTTTTGTGGAAATTTCAGCTATTTTGTTCAAAATTCGTCTTTTTGTGTAAAAAAATTAATCCTTTTTTTTAGTTCAAGTTTTTCGCTGTAGATTTAACTATTTGTTACATGCGCGTCTTATGTGGTTCAATTTAACTAGAAAAAGTTCTTTTTTTTTTGGTGAAAATTACTTTTTTTTTGAACTGAAAATGTAACTATTTCATTTCCGCTTGAAAACTTATCTTTTTTTTATTTGGAAACATAACTTTTTTGTAAAAAATTCAAATATTTTGTAAAAAAATCTACTATTTTGTTAAAAACGTAACTATTTAATTTAAAAAATAAAATACTTATTTAAAAAATTAACTACTTGGTAGAAGATTAACTTTTGTATTGAAAATTTATAGTGTCAAATAAAAAATTAAACGGTTTTGTGGAAAATTGATCTATTTGGTTGAAAATTCGTCTTTTTGGATAGAAAATTAATATTATTTTTAAAAACTGATGTTATTAGCTGTGGATTAATTTTTTTTTAATTCTTGTTTTTTTTTGAAAATTAATTTTTCAAAGTGAAACTACAACTATTCTATTTTTGGTTAAAAATTAAATGATTGATTAAAAAAATTATCTAATTCGTAAAAAAATTCAATTTTTGTAGAAAATCCATCTATCTTGTTGAAAATTCGTCTTTTTATGTAGAAAATTAATATTCTTTCTTGAAAATTGATGTTATTCGATGTGGGCTTAACTATTTTATTTAAAGCTCGTCTTTCTCAGTTTAATTTAACTCAAAAAAATTTTTTTTTGTGAAAATTAATTTTTTAAACTTAACCTGTAAATATTCTATTTTTGCTTGAAAACTTATATTTTTTTAATTGATAATTCAACTATTTTGGTATAAAATTCAACTATTTCGTTAAAAATAAAAATAATTATTTAAAAAAATTAACTAGTTGGTAGAAGATAAACTTTTTTGTTGAAATCCATACGGTCGGGTGGAGAATTAAACTTTTTTTTGCGTAAAATACATGTATTTTTTTGGAAATTTATCTTTTTGGATAGAAAATTAATCTTATTAGCTATGAGGATTTACCTTTTTTTATTTGTTTTTTTGTCTAAATTTAATTTTTTAAACTGAAAATATAACTATTCCATTTACGGTTGAAAAATTACATCTATTTTGTATTAAAGTGGCTTATACTTCAACCAAACAATTGAATTTTCTACATCATGAGGAGGCAACAGAAAAAAATAAGGCAAAGAAATTACTAATAAGAATATTATATCAGGGTAGTCCCAAATTTAATTTTCAAAAGTCCCTAACTTTACTTTAAAAGTAGTAGAGCTAGTAGTTTACCTACTAATGGTGAATCTGCATTACCGGATGATGTTTAGATACCGACCGATGGTAATTACCTCATGTAGGTAACTTAGCATGGAAAAGTGATCTAAAAGCCCTATATAGCTCTACTACTTCTGATAAATTTTATGTGTTCCCTGACAATTTCAAACTAAAATAATTTTTTTTAAAATTTATTATCCATAACATTCCCTGACTTTAGCAAGATTTTTTTTTCAAAATCCCTTCCAGGACGCTATACAACGTGGATGCATAATAAAGATTGAAGAATAAATTGAAATCCTGAAATTCAATAATTTATTATGTTTCACTCGTCATTACATGAAACACCTCGTCGGCCAAACACCACAAAATTTTCTACAAGGACACATTCCTTAAATAAACACTCGAACCACAATTTTTCGATCAAATACACTAATATTTTCCAAAAGGCAGTATTAATTGTTGTTGTTTTTTTTACACTTAGTACATTTCGTAGAAATCAAGCAACTTTACAAATCTTTTCATTTCCGTCGAGGAAAATACTTTGGTTATACTACAGTTTAAATCGAGACTTCAATAATTGTAATGTCAAACTATTAGTTTAAATTAAATATAAGGTGCAACAATTTCAACTAGAAACACAAAACATAATAAGAAAAAAAAATACAGATCTTAGCAGGAGACTTAAAAATGTGAAACAATGAAACTAGAGAAAAAAAACTCGAGTTTTAAAATATGAACCTGATAACTTAATTGATAATAACTAGGTTAAAATAATTAGATAATTAGGAAATTTATTTGCTAAACGCCTCCACCAATAATGGCTAATAATTGCTCCGAGTTGAGGGCGTTTAATTCTTCGAGTCTTCGCTTTCCCCGTCGAGAGGATCTTCTTCTTGGGCTTTTTTCCTTTAATTTAGCGGAATCCTCGGGATCGTCTGTGTCCTCGGTGAGACACTCGTCATTATCTTCACTGCTAAGTTGAACCTGAAGATATTTTCATTCGCATCTCTAATAATTTCTAATCGCAAAAACTCACCAGAGTCAACACGAACCGAAAGTGATAGAGTGCAGAGAAAAAAGAAGGATGCTAATTTTCCCTTTCGATTCTACTTTTAGAAATTGAAACTTTCCAGTTTTTATTTTATTCAGGGTGGCCACTCGAGACTCGGAAAAAATTCCCCCAGTTTCCCCAGGTTTCAAGAATTTTTCCTGGTTATTAAAAATTCCAATTCATATCTTCCGAACGGAATAATTTATAATTCAAAGAATTCAAAAACAGATTTCAAATCAATAAATTCAATACGAACCATTAAAAATTAAAAATTTATTCCAAATTAAAACTGTCAAAATGGTCTCACTTATTAATTTTCAACTTAAATAATTTAAGTCCGAAGGTTTTAAATTTAGAAATATTTAAGAAGGGCTCTATCAATTCAAAATTATTCAATTTTGAACGATTAAAATTTAGAATTCAAAAAATTTTTCATATCGAAATTATGAACCATTTTCAACGACTTATTTTTGAAACCGAATAATTTTTATATATATTTTAATCAATTACAATTTTTTTAATCTTTCAATTTAAAATTATAATTGATTAAAATTAATAAAAAGTTACAAATTTGAATAAAAAAATGTTTGACGATTTACATTTTAAAATCAAACAATTTTTAATATATTTCAATCAATTTACAATTATTAAAAAAAACCGTTCCGTTCAAAATTGCTTAATTTTGAATGCTTGAAAATAAAAATTTATCAAATATTTGAAACTTAAATTTGAAACGCAATTTTTAAAAATATTTTGCAATCAATTTCAAATTTTTAAAAAACTGTCCTCTTAAAGCTATTCAATTTTGAACGTTCAAAACTTACAATTTATTAAATTTTAATTTGAAATTAAAATTTATTTTTAAAAACTTTCAGTTAAAATTTATTCAATTTTTAACCCATAAAAATTCAAATTTATAAAAAATTTTATTTCAAATAGAAAAATGTTTAAAGATTTGAATTTAATATCAAACAATTTTTAATATATTTCAATCCATTTACGATTATATTTAAAAAAAAAAACAATTCAATCCTAAATGATTCACTTTTGAAAGCTTCAAATTTTCAAATTAATGAAAAATTCCAATTTTAAATTTAAAGAAATGTTTAACGATTTAACTTTAAAAAAAAATTTTTAGTTCAAACGAAATTTGGAACGAAAAGCGCTCAAAACTTAAAATTTATAAAATTTTAACTTGAAATTCAAAATTATTTTTAAAAAATCTTAAATTGAAATTTATTCTATTTTTAACGAATATAAATTAAAATAATTTTTAAACATGTATTCTAAATAGAAAACTGTTTAAAGATTTTAATTTAATATAAAAATTTGTTAATGTATTTCAATCCATTTAAAATTATATTAGAAAAAAAAAACATTTTAATTCGATATTATTCAGTTTTGAACGCTATAAATTTAAAACTGATAAAGATTTCCAATTTTAAATTTAAAGGAATGTTTAACGATTTAACTTTAAAATTAAACAATTTTTAATATATTTCAATCAATTGAAAATTCTTTTTTAAAAACCCGCTCAGTTCAAAATTATTAAATTTTAAACGCTAAAAAATAAAACTTGATCAAACTTTTCAATTTGAAATTTAAAACGAACAGCTTTTTAATTTAGACCAATCAATTTTAAATTATGCTTTAAAAAACCCTTCCAATTTGAAGTTATTTAATTATGAACGCTCAAAACTTTCAGTTTTTAAATCTTTAATTTGAAATTCAAAATCAACATATTTCTACGAATTAAAAATTATTTTGTGAAAAACCTTTCAATTGGAAATTGTTCATTTTTAAACGCTTCAAATTTAAAATTGATGAAAAAAATTTCAATTTTGAATTAAAAAATGATAAAGCATCTAAATTTTAAACAAAACCGTTTTTAATATATTTCAACCTATTTAAAATTGTTTTTTAAAACCCCTTTCAATTGAAATTTATTCAATTTTAAACGCATAAAACTTCAAATTAGGGGAAAAAATGTGTGAAACAGAAAAAGGTTTTAAGCTTTAAATTTGAAAAAAAAAACATTTTTAACACATTTCTATACATAAAAATTACTTAATTTATAAACCAATGGATTAAAAAAAAAATTCAATTTGAAATTCTTCCATTTTGAACACTTAAAACTTAAAATTTATAAAACTTTAATTTGAAATTCAAAATTATTTTTTTAAAAACTCTTTTAATTCAAATTTATTCAATTTTGAACATTGCAATCAATTTAAAATTATTTTTATAAAACCCTTTTAATTTTAAATTATTCATTTTTAAACGTTTTAAACCTAAATTAGATAATAATTTTCAATTTTCCATTACAAAATCTTAAAGGACCTAAATTTGAAACGAATCAATTTTTAAATATATTTCAATCAATTTAAAATTATTTATTAGAAATCTTAATATATTTTAATCAATTAAAAATTATTTTAAAACCCCGTTCAGTTGAATCATGAATAAAAAAAATTGATCAAAGTTTTGAATTTGAAATTTAAATTTGAAATAAATCAATTTTTAATACGTTTTAATCAATTTCAAATTAATTTTTAAAAATCCTTTCAACTTGAAGTTATTCCATTTTGAACGATGAAAAATTAAAGTTTATAAAACTTTAATTTGACATTCAAAATTATTTTTAAACCCCCTTTAAATTCAAGATTATTTACTTTAGATCGCATAAAACTTAAAAGTGATAAATCTTGTTAATTTGAAACAGAATTATCATTTAAAGATTTAAATTTGAAATCAATCAATTTTTAATCAATTTTCATAAATTAAAAATTATTTTAAAAATACGCTGAGTTCAAAATTATTCAATTTTGAACGCATAAACTCAAAATTAAACAAATATAATAAAATTTGAAATAGAACAATGTTTGATGACTTAAATTTGAAATCAAACAATTTTTAATATATTTCAATCAATTAAAAAATTATTTTGAAAACCCGTTCAGTTCAAAATTATTCAATTTAGAACGCATACACTTAAAAATTAAAAAAAATTAAATAAAATTTGAAATAGAAAAATGTTTAGTGATTTTAATTTGAAATCAAATCATTTTTAATAAATTTCACTCTAAAACAGTAAAATTTTTAAGTTTTTGATTACAAATTATTTAATCTAAAACAGTTTTAATTCAAAATTATAAAATTTCAAAGTCTTTCAACTTGAAATAGTCCTATTTTCAGTCTTTTAATTTGAAACTATTCAACTTTAAACTATTTAAACTTAAAGTCATTCAAAATATTTTTATTTTGAAGACTCTCAGCTCACAATTATTAAATTGTTACATATTCTGATATTAAGTTTTTGAATAAAAAATTGTTAATATTCAAAAACTTTTTATTTCAAATTGTTCAATTTTGAACGATTCTAATTATAATAACATAATTTCAATTCCCTTCAATTTGAAATTGTTCTATTCTAAACATTTTAATCTGAAATTATTTATTTTATATATTTTTTTAACAGTTGCCTTGGGTAAAACCATGCTTAGGCAACTGTAAAAAAATAATTTGGAACGTTTTCAATTTGGAATTGTTTAATTTGAAAACACCCTTAATTAGAAATGGGCTAATTTTCAATGAAAAAAAAAAAATGTTGAATTTTCGAATCTAACAATTATAAAAATTAAATGCTTTCTATTTAAAATTATTCCTTTTTTTAATTTTGTATGAAAAATTTTTCAAACATGGAGAAAAAATTTATTGTAACCATGTTTTTTGCAATTAAATTTTGTCTTAATATTGCTTCTTACCAATTTGAAAAAAAATGGTTGAATTTTAATAAATAATTTTTTGTAAAGAAAACATAAGCCATGATTTATCAATATTTAGCCATTTTCTAAATATCGGTAAAAAGCTACAGCAAGAAAAAATTCAATCACAAAAACTATAGTTCAAATAATTTTTTTTTAAGTTTTAAACTTTTTCATAAAAATGTTTTTTATTTCATAGGACATAACTGATAATATTTCGATTCTTAAATACATAAAAAACATTTTTTCCAGAGACGTGATTTTTGCTACATTTAATTAAATGGTCCGATTTATAAAACAAAGTATAAAACTGAAATAATTAAATTTTTTGCGTCTTTAATTAAAAATTATTGAACTGTAAAGGATTTTAATTCAAAATTGTACAAACATAAAATAACTTTTTTTGATCGATCAGGAATGATAATGATTAAATTATTTAAAAAATAGAGACTAATTGTTAAAAATTAGGACCTTAAATCAACAATTTAAAATTAGAAGTGACTTAAAAAATGCCACTCTGAATTTTGGAAAGCAACTTTGGAAAATTTCCCTTTCTTCAATCGTGGATTCAGGTTCGGAGAGAAAAAATTCAAAAACTCAGAAAAAAATGCTAAGCAAGATCTACACATACAAGACTAAAAAGATTTTATTTTCTAATTTCCACAATTAATTGCACCAACTCTTTAGTCCGTTATTTCCTAAATGAAAATGCCCATTCCTCTCTAAATAATAAACAATCAGGGGAAAGGTTAGTGCATAAAATACTCAATAAAAAAAATGATACTGTAAAAAAGAAGAAAAGAGACTTTTTTGTAAAACATGTATCTTGAGAAAAAAAAGAGAAAAGATTCAAACAAGAAATTACATGACCAAATAAATGACTTTCGCTTGAAGCCTGGAATCTGGTAAGTGTGGAAGAAAAGAGCAAAAGGAAGAAAATAAACTCTCAAGAAAAAAGCTGGAAGGAGTAAAAAATTCATTAAAGACTGATAATAAAAATCAATTTTTTAAACAATGTCCCCGATTACGCCTGTTTCTTTACACTTAAAACTTAATTAAAATTCAAACTACAATCCATTTGTTCTCTCCTAGATTTCCTAATTTTAATTATGCTTTTCTTTTTGACAAGCAAAACGAGATTTCAGGCTCTGTCGTCGTGATAAAGTAACAAATTGATAACTAATTAATCTAGACACTAAAATAATCACATATACGCTCAGGTATATGCAGCATTCTACACTCAATCCAACAATTTCTTGCAAACGCAATTTACATATTTAGCTTCTTTAGAAAATTGGCCGTGGATATTGAATACCCATGAGAAAA
The DNA here is from genome assembly GCA_032357855.1 of Amphibolips quercusostensackenii. Classification (NCBI taxonomy): domain Eukaryota; kingdom Metazoa; phylum Arthropoda; class Insecta; order Hymenoptera; family Cynipidae; genus Amphibolips; species Amphibolips quercusostensackenii. The sequence goes on along the minus strand of JAUELO010000004.1, from coordinate 1,150,359 downwards.
ACCCGTCGAATCGAGTTGAAAAATTCGGGAGAGTAAAAAAGAAGAAGAATAATTCGGAGGATCGAGAGTTTTTTTTTCAAGACATGGCGGAGTGGGGTCTTCGTTTCGATTTGCTACGATTGTACGAATGCCTTCGGCTTACCTCCACTATCGAGACTCTCGAAGATTGGTCCTCTTTTTTAATCAGAGACTTTCTTGACAAAATTGGGCTCGAGCTTCCAAATGGAGAAAACGATCGCTTTTCAAAATCCGGGTCTAGCTTCTCCAATTTTTCTTTGATGTCTTTCACATCTATGACTGGTGAACTCAAGACGGGGAGGCCATTCTGGTGAGTTTTGCAGATGAGACCTCTTTTCGATTCTGACAGGTATTTATTCAGGTGAACTGAAATTAGAAACATAAACATTTTTTTTTAATAATAGAAAAAACTTGGCTTGTTTTCCAATAAAATTTTGTTATACATTTTACAGAAAATTTTACATGACTTGAAAACGTTGCATATGATTTAGAGAAGTTTCTTTATTACAGTGTGTCTACGCAAATTCTGGGAAAAAATTCCCTGATAATTCCAGGCTTTTTCCAGGCAAATCAATTTTTTCCCAGGTACAATTTTCCATAGTACGGAGCCATTCACTTTAATGCTTACAATTTATTCTTAAATATAACAGAACCATCGATTAATGAAATAATTATAAACAATAATTAAATAATGCTAAAAACATCATTAATCATTTACTAATCTGTCCGCAAAGTTCATGACTTTGAATAATAATTGAAACAAATTTTTATTATACCTTCTTATACTTGGAATTCAGTGCATATTCAGGTAAAATTATTATGAGTACTATATTAAATTCAACTTGAACCGCTTAAAATTCCTCATTTTTGCAGTAAAAATATTGCGTTTTCTACAACATAGATGATTTTTTTTGAACAAAATAGTTGCATTTTTAAGCAAAAAGATCAATTTTCTACCAAAAAAGACGATTTTTCAATAAAATATATTAATTCCTAACCAAACAGTTGAATTTTCAACTAAAAAAGGTCAATTTTCAACCAAATCGTTGAATTTTGGACAAAAAACTATCAGTTTTGTACAAAAAATGGAATAATTTGATTTTTATCTACGAAAATTAGTTTTCAAATAAAAAGTTAGCCAAAGCGATGAATTTACAACTAAAATGATTTTGTTACCAATGTATCTTTTTTTTACCGAAATTTCATCTTCTTGGTTGAAAATCCATCTTTTTGGTTAAAACTTGAACTATTTTGTTGAAAATTTGTCCTTTTTTGGTAAAAAATTCCACTATTGGTTTGAAAATTCATTTTTTTGTTGTTAAAGATTAATTATTTTAGTTGAAAATTAAATTCTTTGCTTAAAAATGTATCTACTTTGTTGACAATTCGTTTTTTTTTTTCGTTGAAAATGAGTTTTATCTTTTGTGGTGGAATATTAGTCTTCTTAGTGACTTATTCACTTTTTTGGTTTTGCAAATTTTTTTCTTTGGTTGAAAATTTAACTATTAGGCTAAAATTTCTTTGAAAATTCATGTATTTTGTAAAAATGAATCTTTTTTTGGTAGAAAATTAATCTTATTTTAATGAAAATTTTTTTCTTTGGTTGAAAACTTAATTATTAGGTTAAAAGTCCTTTAAAAATGCAAAATTTGGTATAAAATTTATTGTTTCGTTGAAGATTCATTGATTTAGTTAAGAATTTTTGCTTTAAAATTGATCTACTTTGTTGATAATTCGTTTTTTTTTTTTGTTGGAAATGGATTTTTTATATGAAAGTTAACTATTTGGTTGAAAATTTAACTGTTAGGTTAAAATTCCTCAAAAATTAAACTTTTTTTGGTAGAAAATTTATCTGTCAGATTAAAATTCTTTTAAAAATGCAAAATTTTGTTAGAAATTAATCTTTTTGGTTGAAAATTAATTCATTAGATTGAAAGGCAGTTTTTTTATTGACAATTAATCAAGGTATTAGAGCATATTAAAAAATTAATGTATTTTGTTAAAAATTAATCTTTTTTTTGGTAGAAAATTAATCTTTTTTGGTAAAAATTCTTTTCTTTGGTTGAAAACTTAATTAGTAGGTTGAAATTCCTTTGAAAATGCAAAATTTGGTTAAAAATTCATTTTTTCGTTGAAGATACATTGATTTAGTTCAAAATTTGGTAGAAAATTTAACTGTTAGGTTAAAATTCCTAAAAAATTAATCTTTGTTTGGTAGAAAATTAACCTTTTTTGGCTGAAAATTCTTTTCTTCGGTTGGAAACTTAACTATCAGGTTAACATTCCTACAAAGCCGATATATTTTGTTAAAAATAATAATTTTTGGTAAAAAAGTAAACTTTTTTGTTTGAAAATTTATTTCTTTGATTGAAAATTAGTTTTTCCTATTAAAAATTAATTTTTTTTAA
>JAUELO010000004.1:1122794-1147833 GCA_032357855.1 Amphibolips quercusostensackenii | reverse complement strand
CTAATGTTCAGCCAAAGATATGAATTTTCAACTAAAATGATGAAATATTCAATTAGAATGATTACATTTTCAGTTTTAATAAAATAATTTTTAACCGAAAAAATAAATAATTTTCAAACAAAAAAAAAACTAAGTTTCAAAATAATAGTTACATTTTCAAACAAAGTGATGAATTTTCAATTGAAAAGATAAATCTTTAACTGAAATATTTTTATTTTAAAGCGAAAAGATTAATGTTCAACTAAAATGATGAATCAAACAAGAATAATTGCATTTTCCACCAAAGAGGTGAACTTGTAACTAATATAATGGAATATTCAACTAGAATAGTTACATTTTTAACTGAAAAAAATTAATTTACAACCAAAAAAAATCAACTAATAGTTAAAGTTTCATCTGAAAAAGTTAAATTTTCAGTAAAAGAAAATTAATTTTCAGCTAGAGAAAAAGACAAATTTGCAACAAAATAATTCATTTTTCAATCAAAGAGATAAATTTTAAATTAAAATTATAAAACTACAACCAAAAAAAAAAAAAAAAAAAAATTAACAAAAGAGGTGAATTTTGAACCAAGCAATTAAATTTTCATTACAAAAAAAGATGAATTTTGAAGGAAAAATATAGTTATTGGTATTTTAACCAAAGAAGACTTTAGTTTTTAATCAAAAATAGTTGAATTCATCCAAAAAAGACGACTTTGAACATCACTAGAATGTTCCTAAGAAAGATTTTTTTAGCTAAGAAAGATTTCTCAGTCCAGAGAGAGAGAGAGAGAGAGAGAGAGAGAGAGAGAGAGAAAAAATGGCAAATTTTTTAATATTCCAGAAAAAAATTAATCATCAACGAAGCAGATTAATTTTCTACCAAAAAGAACGACTTTTCAACAAAACACATAAATTTTCAACCAAAAATAGAATAGTTAAATTTTCAATTAAAAAAATTCATTTCAAACAAACAAAAAAACAAATTTTTAACAAAACAGTTAAACACAGTAATATAAAGCTACTTGTAAAAATGAAGAATTATTTTTGTTCAAAGTTATATTGTACTCAAAAAAAAAAAAAAATTAAGCACGCTCTCCAAAAAATTCCTTGCCCTTAAAAAAAAATTCCCTGACATTTTCAGATTTTTCCAGGTACAGTAGGCACCCTCTAGTATATATTTTTGGTAGAAAATTAATCTTTTTGATTCAAAGTTAGTTTCTTTATTGAAGATTAATTTTTGGAACTGGAAATTTAACTATACCATCTTTTCTTATAGAAATGTAATCTTCTTGGCTAGAAATTCATCTGTTTGGTTGAAATTTGAACTATTTTGATGAAAATTCATCTATTTTGTCAAAAATTGGTCTTTTTTGATAGAAAATACATCTTTTAGGTTCAAAATTCAACTACTGGGTTAAAAAATTCCTTTTTTTTTTGTTGAAGATTAATTATTTTAGTTAAAAATTATTTACTTTTTTGGTTGCAAATTCTTTTCTTTGGTTGAAAATTTAACTATTAGGTTAAAATTTCTTTAAAAATCCGTACATTTTACTAAAAATTAATCTTTTTTGGTATAAAATTAATCTCTTTGTTTGAAAATATATTTCTTTCATTAAAAATTAGTTTTTCTTATTGAAAATTAATTTTATTTTTAATTGAAAAATGAACTATTCCATTTTTGTCCAAAATTGATCTTTTTCGATAGAAATTCAATCTTCTTGGTTGATAATTCATGTGTCCCGTTGAAAAATTTAACTTTTTCAACTTATTCACTTTTTTGGTTGAAAATGACGTTCTTTAGTTGAAAATTCAACTATCAGGTTAAAATTCCTTTAAAAATGTATGTATTTTGTGAAAATATATCTTTTTTGATAGAAAATTAATCTTTTTAGTTGAAATTTTATTTCTTTGATTGAAAATTGGTTTTTCTTATTGAAAAATAATTTTTGTAATTGAAAATTTACCTATTTTATTTTTTATCGAAAAATGAAATTTTTTTTGGTAGAAAATTAATCTTTTTTGATTGAAAATTTAACTAATAAGTTAAAATTCCTTTAAAAATGCAAAATTTGGTTGGAAATGCATGTATTTTGTTAAAAATTATTTTTTTTGTTTCAGGAAAATAGTTTTGCTCATTAAAAATTAATATTTTTCAACCGAAAATTTAACTATTCCATGTTTGGTTTAAAATTTATCCCCTTCCCATGAAAATTCAGCTATTTTATTGAAAATTTCTGTACCTAGATGAAACTTTGTCTTTTGTGATGGAATATCAATCTTCTTAGTAACTTATTCACTTTTTTGGTTGCAGATTCTTTTATTTGGTTGAAAATTTAACTATTAGCCTAAAATTCCTTTATTTTGTAAAAAATTAATGTTATTTTGGTAAAGAGTAATTTTTTGTGTTGAAAAATCTTTTCTAGGTTAAAATTCCTTTAAAACTTCAAAATTTGGTAAAATTTCATGTATTTTGTTCAAAATTAATCTTTTTTGGTAAAAAATTAATCTTTTTGGTTGAAAATTTATTTCTTTGCTTACAAATTAGTTTTTCTTATTGAAAAATTAATTTTTTTATACAGAAAATTTAACTATTTCATTTTTTGTCAAAAATGTATCCTTTTTTATAGTAACTTATCTTTCTGGTTCAAAATTCATGTGTTGGGTTGAAAATTTAACTATTTTGTTGAAAATTCATCGATTTAGTTGAAAATTTGTCTTTAATTGGTAAAAAATTTAACTACTGGGCAAAAATCCATTTTTTGGTTGAAGATTCATTATTTTAGTTGAAAATTAATTTCTTTGATTCACAAATTTATCTATTTTGTTGATAATTTGTTGTTTTTTTCACTGAAAATTAATTTTTTAAACTGAAAATTAAACTACTCCATGTTTGGTTTAACATTTATCTTCTTTACTTAAACTTCAGCTATTTAATTGGAAATTTCTGCATTTTGTTAAAACTGTCTTTTGTGGTAGAATATTAATCTTCATCGTGAATAATTCACATTTTCGGTTGAAAATTCATTTCTCTGGTTGAAAATTTAGCTGTTAGATCGAAAATTCCTTTATTTGATTAAAAATTAGTTTTTTAAAAATTGAAAACTAATTTTGTTGAATGAAAATTTAGCTCTTTTGAAAGACATTTTCTCTTTTCGGTTTAAAATTCACTTGTTTGGTTGGAAATTCATCTATTAAGTTGAATTTTTTTTAGGAAATTCATCTTTTGGGTTGCAAATTCAACTCTTGGGTTTAAAAGGCACTTTTTGGTTGAACATTCATTATTTTAGTCGTAAATTAATTTCTTGGTTTAAAAATTTATCTGTTTTGTTGAAAATTCGTTGTTTTTTTGCTGAAAATGTATTTTTTTAACTGAAAATCTAAATATTCCATGTTTGATTTAACATTTATCTCCCTTTGGTTGCAAATTCTTTTCTTTGGTTGAAAATTTATTTTTTGGATTGAAAATTAGTTTTTTATTGGAAATTAATTTTTTAACTGAAAATTTAACTTGTCCATTTTTTTGTAAAAAATTTATCTTTTTTATAGAAATCCAATCTTCTTGATTGAAAATTCATATGGTTGGTTGAAAATTTAACTATTTTGTTGAAACTTCATCTATTTTGTTGAAAATTGGTCTTTTTTGGTAAAAAATTAAACTATTGGGTTAAAAATTCTTTTTTTGGTTGAGAATTCAGTACTTTACTTAAAAATTAATTTCTTGGCTTAAAAATTCATCTATTTTGTTGTTGAAAATGGATTTTTTAACTGAAAATGTTAATCTTCCATGTTTGGTATAACATTTATCTCATTTCCTTGAAAATTTAGTTATTTGATTGAAAATTTCTATATTTTGTCGAAACTTTGTCTTTTGTAGTGGAATGTTAATCTTCTTGGTGACTTAAATCACTTTTTTGGTTGCAACTTTTTTTCTTTGATTGAAAATTTAACTATTAGGTTAAAATTACTTTAAAAATGCAAAATTTGGTGAAAAATTCATTGTTTTGTTGAAGATTCATTGATGTAGATAAAAATTAATTTGCTTAAAAATTTATTTACTTTGGTGGTAATTCCTTTTTTTTTTGTTAGAGATGAATTTTTTAACTGAAAGCTTAACTATTTGGTAGAAAATTTAACTGTTAAGTTAAAATTCCTCGAAAATTAATCTTTTTTCAGTACAAAATTTATCTATTAGGTTTAAATTCCTACAAAAATACAAAATTTTGTTAAAAATTAATCTTTTTGGTTGAAAATTCATTTATTTGATTGAAAAGTAGTTTTTTTATTGAAAATTAATCAAAGTATTGAAGTATATTTAAAAATAAAAGTATTTTGTTAAAAATTAATCTTTTTTTTGGTAGAAAATGAATCTTTTTTGGTTGAAAACTTAAATATTATGTTCAAAGTCCTTTAAAAATGCAAAATTTGGTTGAAAATTCATTGTTTGGTTGAAGATTCATTGATTTAGTTAAAAATTAATTTGCTTAAAAATTTATATACTTTGTTGATAATTCGTTTTTTTCTTGTTGAAAATTAATTGACAAGTTAACTATTAAGTAGAAAATGTAACTGTTAGTTTAAAATTCCGCAAAATGTATCTTTCTTGGTATATAATTTATCTATTAGATTACAATTCCTTTGAAAATTCAAAATTTTGTTAGAAACTAATCTTTTTGGTTGAAAATTCATTTCTTTGATTGAAAAGTATTTTTTTTTTATTGAAAATTAATGAAAGTATTAAAGTATATTAAAAAATTAATGTATTTTGTTAAAAATTAATCTTTTTTTGGTAGAAAATTAATCTTTTTTGGTTAAAAATTATTTTCTTTGGTTGAAAATGTAACTATTGGTTACCATTCCTTTAAAAATGCAAATTTTGATTAAAAATTCATATATTTTGTTGAAAATAATATTTTTTGGTGAAAAAGTAAACCTTTTTGGTTGAAAATTTATTTCTTTGATAAAAAATTAGTTTTTCCTATTTAAAATTAATTTTTTTTATCTAAAAATTTAACTATTTCATTTTCTGTCAAAAATTTATCTTTTTTTTTAGAAAATTAATATTCTTGGTTGGATATAATTATATTTTTTTGTAGAAAATTCATCTTTTAAGTTGAAAATTCAACTGCTGGATTGAAAATTCACTTTTTTGGTTAAAAATTTATTATTTTATTAAAAATTAATTTATTTGCTTAACAATTGAACTATTTTGTTTGAAATGCATTTTTTGTTGAGAATGATTTTTTGTACTGAAACTAAAGTTATTCCATTTATGTTAGAAAATTGACCTTTTTTTAGTTGAAAATACCCTTCTCGTCTTTTCTGAGTTGAAAATTCAATTATTTTAGTAGAAAATGCACATTTTTGGCTTATAAGTTCAAATTTATGTCGAAAATTCCTGTTTTTTGTTTAAAAATTATTCTGCTTTGGTTAAGAATTCAAATAATTTGTTGAAAATTCATATATTTTGGTTAAATTCAAATGGTGTTGACTGCAAATTGAAATATTTTTTGGTGGAAATATCAACTATTACACTTTTTGATGAGAATTCATTTTTTTTAATCGAAGACTCATCATTTTGGTTGAAAATTTAACTATTTTGTTGAAAATTCCCTTTTTTTAGTTGAAATTTAATTATTTTAACTGAAAATGTAATTCTTCCATTTCTTGTTCAAAAATTATTTTTCTGAGTAAATTTTGATTTTTAAAAAATACATCTTTTGATTGATATTTTACAATAAAGCTACTTTTGCTCATATAAAATACAAATTTTTACGTTGATGAATCTTAAATTTTTGTCAGTTCTATTATGCACCATGGATCGTGTAGTTTCTCGATATGAGGGGAAAAAATGAATGTTAATACAAAATAAAAATTTCGAATAACTATATATTTTTTAGGTTTATTTGATTTTAAGGTTATTGAAATATAATTTTCCTAAGATTCTTGAGAAAATTAAATTTTCTTGTCATTGAAATTTCAGACAGGTCAAATCAAAATTTCAATAAAAAAGTTAATCTTCAAACAATAGTTAAATTTTTAAAGAAAAAAGATGAATTGTAAAAAAATGTAATATTTGATACTTCAATCCAAAGACATTTTAATTTTTAATCACAAATAGTTGAATTCATTCAAAAAAAAGACAGTTTTTCGATAAAATAGTTGAATTCTTATCCAAAAAGAATTCATTTTCAACCGGTTGTATTTTTAGCAACAAATTAATATTTTCGAAAACAGTTACATTTTTTACCCCGAAAATATGATTTTTTACAGAAAGTTACTTTTCAACCTGATATTGAATTTTTTACCAACAAAAATTAATTTATTACAAAAAAGCCGAATTTTTAACAAAATAGATGAATTTTCAACAAAATATTTCAATTTTCAACCAAAGAGATGAATGTCCAACTAAAAATATCAATATTTAACAAACAAAAATTAATTTTTAACAAAGTAGTTCAACTTTTAACCAAGTTGTTGAATTTTCAACCAAAAAAGATTAATTTCCACGCAAGAAAATTAATTTTTTTCCCAAAAAGATCAATTTTAATTTCCAAAAGTCAATTTTCAATTAAAAATATCCATTTTTACCAAAAAACGGAATATTTACATTTTCAAATAAAAAATTAATTCTGAACCAAAAAAAAAAAAGAAAAAGAAGAAGAATTCTCAACAAAATAGTTAAAATTTCAACAAAAGAGATGAATTTTCAATTAAAATTATAAATATTTAAAAAACTTAATTTTTAACAAATTAGTTCAACTTTCAATGGTTGCATTTAAAAAATGAAATAATAAATAATAAATACAAAATATTAAACAAATTTTAATTATTTTTTTTTACTAGAAACTTAATCCATTTTTGGTTAAAAATTGCTCTTTTATAGTAGAAAATTCATCTATTTTATTGAAAAATCGCCTTTTTGGTAAAAAATTTACCTTCTTGTATGAAAATTAATCTTTTTTGGTTAAGGATTTCAATATTTTTTTGCAAATTCGTTCTTTCTTGGTTAAAAGTTAAATTAACTTGTTAAAAATTATATTTTTTAAATATTCATGATTTTAGTTGGAAATTCATCTCCTTAATTAAAAATTTAACTATTTTACTTAAAAATTTTTTTTTTGTGCAAAATTAATTTCTCAGACAAAAATGTAACTGTACCATTTTTGGTAAAAAACTAATATCAAAGACAAGAATTGTAACAAAAGAGTTTAACTTTCAACCAAGCAGTTTTATTTTCAACGAGAAAGATGAATTTTCAAAAAAAAAATAATAATAATTTTCTACCATAAAAAGGCGATTTTTCAACAAAATAAACGAACTTTCAAATAAAATACAAATTTTTAACTAAATAGTTGAATTTTCAGTTAAAAAATTAATTTTTCACTAAAAACAAAAACAAATTTTCAACCAAACTCATGGATTTTAAAAAAATACATGAATATTCAACCAGGAAGATGAATTTTCATCCAGAAAGATGAAGTTTCAACCAAGAAGATTAATTTCTACAAAAAAAAAAAAAAAAAATTTAACAAAATGCACGAATGTTCAATGAAACAGTACAACTTTCAACTAAAAAAAAAAAAAGATAAATTTCCAACCACATAGTTGAATTTTGAACGAAAAAAGATTATTTTTCAACCAAAACAGGAATAGTCAAATTTTCAGTTAAAAAAAAATTAACGAAACTGATGAATAAACACTAAAAAATACTAAAATGGTGAATCTATAAATAAATTAATTTAATTATAAACAAAAAAATGAATTTTCAACAAAATAGCTCATTATTCAACCAAAGACATAAATTTTCAAATAAAATTACCAATTTTCAAACAAAAAAATTAATTTTTAACAAAATAGTTTAACTTTCAACAAAGTACTTAAATTTTCATTCCAAAAAAAAAAAAAATGAATTTTGAGCGAAAAATGTAATAATTCATATTTCAACAAAAAAATAGGACCAAGAAGATTGATTGTATACCAAAAAGAATAAATTTTCAAGAAAATACATAAATTTTCAACCAGAAAATTAAATTTTTAACTAGAAGGATAATTTTTCAACCAAAAATTAAATAGTTAGATTTTTGGGTGCAAAAAATTAATGTCCCATCAAAGAGATGAATTCTTAACTAAAATGATGGAATATTAAAATGGAATAGTTACATTTTCAGTGTAAAAAAATACTTTTCAAACAAAACTAAAAATTCAAAATTTTTTTTCAAGTTTCACCTAGAAGAGATAAATTTTCAGTAGAAAAAATTAATTTTCTACACAAAAAAACAAACAAATTTTCAATAAAATTTTAATTAATTAATAAAATATTAATTTTTAATTAAAATAATGAATCTTCAATCAAAAAAATTAATTTTTAACAAAATAGTTTAACTTTCAACCGAGAATTAAAATTTTTATTCTAACAAGGAGAATTCTAAATGAAAAATGAAAAATTGATACTCCAACCAAAAAATACGACTTTTCAATATGAGTTTAATTTTTAAACTAACATGATGAATCTTTAACTGCATTGGTTAAATTTTAAACCAAAAAGATAAATTCCTAAATAAAAAAATGAATTTTTAACCAAGAAGATTAATTTCTACAAATAAAAACAAACAAAATTTTTAACAGAATAGCTCACTTTCAACTAAAGACATGAATTTTCAATTAAAATGATGAATCTTCAACCAAAAAAATTAATTTCTACAAAATGGTTTAACTTTCAACCAAGTATTTAAATTTTCATTTTAAAAAAGATTAATTCTGATAGTAATTGATACTTAAATAAAAAAAATGAATTTTCAACTAAAAACGATTAATTTTCAAACAACAATAAAATCGTTAAATTTTAAGTTAAAAAATTAATTTCAAACAAAAAAAGAACGAATTGTCAACAAAATAGTTAAATAAAGCTACTTTTACAAATTAATAATTGCTATTAAAATTCATATTGCATTTTTTTTTTAATTAAGCACGCTCTCAAGAAAATCCCGACTAAAAAAAAAAAAAAATTCTTGAATTTTTGGTATTAAAAATGGTAATAAAATTAATTACCTTGACAGAAGGCTAATTGGCAGATGTAACAGTGGGTCGTGGTTTTGCGTCCACATTGAGAGCAGTGATGCCAAGGACAGCTGAATTTCGTCTCGGGATTTTTCAGAACCGCACAGCTTTTGTGGTATTTTTTCGAACACGATTTCTGATCGCATTTTACTGGCGCCTCGCCCGTTACTTCCTTTCGACAACTCCAGCACATCACCTTCCTCGCTCTGAAAAAAAAATAATCACAATTTGTTTACCTCAAATAAAAAAAAAAATCTTTAAATACATAAATTATATATTATGAAAAAAACAAAGAAAAATCAAACAATCGTCCATAAACTAAGTTACCAATTTTAGGCTGTTTTTTCAAAATTCTATAAAAAATAGGAAAGTGGGTTATTTTTCCCGAAAAAAAGGTAATAATCGAGGAATAAATTCTTTCAAATAAAATTAATGCAAATACCACATTGAATGCATTATGAAATACTCTAAATTCCCAAAATTTTAAGTCGAAATATATATTGAATTTTCAATAAAAAAGATTAATTTTTTACCCAAAAAAAAAAAAATTTCAACTTATAAAGGATAAATTTCAAACCAAAAATGGAATATAGAGTAATTTTCAGATAAAAAATTAATTTTTAATATATAAAAAAAAACGAATTTAAGAGTTAAATTTTTAACCAAAGAAGTGACTCTTAAAAAATATGTATTTTTAACAAACAATTTTTTCAATCAAGCAGTTGAACTTTCAATAAAAAAAAAAAAACGAATTTTTAACTAAATAAATTCACAACCAAAATAATAAATTTTTCATCAAGAAGAATAATCTTCTACCAAAAAATACGAAAGTTCAACAAAATTGTTAAATTTTAAAGCCAAAGAACGAACAAAAAAGTTAATTTCCTACTAAAAAGTTCAATTTAAACCAAAAAATGCGAATTAAAAAAAATGCATTACTTTCCAACAAAATTGTTGAACTTCAAATCCAAAAGAACAAATTATCTACAAAACGGTTTAATTTTCAACCTAAATATGATTTTTTATCAAAGAAGTTAATTTTCTACCAAAAAGTTAAATAAAGTTAGATTTCAACCAAAAAAGACAAATTTTAAACAAATTATATGAATTTTCAACTAGAAAAGATAATTTTATAATAAAAAATATAAATTTTTTAACGAAAATGGAATAGTTATATTTCTAATTCAAAAAATTAACTCTTAACCAAAAAATCGAATTTCTAAAAAAATAGTTACATTTTCGAGAAAAGAGATTATTTTCCAACTAAAATGACTTGAGCAAAAGAATTAATTTTTAAATAAAATTATAAATATTCGACAAAAAAATAAATTTTTAACCCAATAGTTGAATTTTCAACTCAAAAGATAATTTTTCTACGAAAAAAAGACTAATCTGCAACAAAATAAATGGATTTTCAACAAAATAGTTCTATTTTCAAGCAAACAGATGAATTTTCAACCAAAAAGATTAAATTTCTTTAAAAAAAGACAAATTTCTCAACAAAAATCGCATAGTTAAAATTTCAGTTAAAACTATTATTTTTAATAAAAAAAAAATAATTTTCAATGATTAAAATTAATTTTCAACCAAAAAGTTTCATTTTCTACCAAAAAAGAATAATTTTCAACAAAATATATGAATTTTCAACCGAAGTTTGAACTTTTAAAGGGATTTTCAAAATAATAGTTAAACGTTCAAAATATTAGTTAAATTTTCAAAATAATAATTAAATGTTCAACCTAATAGTTCAATTTTCTACCAAGAAGGAATAATTTTATCAAAATATATTAATTTTGCGAAAAAAATTTAATCTAAAAGTTCAATTTTCTATCAAATGGTTAAATTTTCAGTTAAAAAGATTCATTTTTAATAACAACAAAAAAGAATTATCAATAAAATGGATAAAAGAAATCAATTTTTAACTTAATCAATCAATCTTCAACCAAAAAATGAATTTTTAACCCAATACTTAAATTGAAAATCAATTTTCAACAGCATTGTGAAAGATTCAACCAAAGTTTGAACTTTTAAAGGGATTTTCAAAATAATAATAGTTAAACTTTCAAAATAATAATAAAATTTTCAACCTAATAGTTAAATTTTCTACCAAGAAAGAATAATTTTTTCAAAATATGTTAATTTTGCGAAAAAAAATTAATCTAAAAGTTCAATTTTCTATCAAACGGTTAAATTTTTAGTTAAAGAGATTCATTTTCAATAACAACAAAAAGGAATTATCAATAAAATGGATTAAAGAAATTAATTTTCAACCAAAAAGATGAATTTTCTGCCAAAAAAAGATGGATTTTTTAACCAAATTTTGAATTTTTAACGAAATTTTCAAAATCTTGGAAATTCTTGACATCTTTATTAATCTTTATGAATTCTTTTAAATATTTCTGCAATCTTTTGTATTCGTTTAAGATCATTTAAGTATTTAAAATCTTTGTGAAGTCTTTTAATATCCTCTAAAAATGTTTGAAATCATTCCAAATCTTTGAAATGTTTTGCAATCTTTTAAATTCTTGTATTGTTTAAAAAACTTTATAAAATTTTTAAGAAATCTTTAAAATATTTGTGAAACCTTTCTGAAATCCTTTTAAAATCCTTAAAATCTGTAGAAATGTTTAAAATCTTTGAGAATTGTTCGAAATTTTGGTGAAATCTTTTAAATATAGTATACATGCCTTTTTCAAATCTTTGAAATGTTTGACATCTTTGAGAAATATTTTGAAACCTTTTAAAACTTTCGTAAAATCTTTGAAATTCTTGAAATCTTCGCGAATGTTTTTTAACCTTTGAAATCTTTCTTTATTCTTTGCAAAATCTTTGGGGTCATTTGAGATCATTGAAATCTTTTAAAATAATCTCAAATTTGTTTGAATCTTTTGAAGTCACTGAAAATCTTTGAAATGTTTTAAAATCTTTAGAAAATCTTTTGAAATCTTTTAAAATATTTGTATTACCTTTGTAATGCTTGACATCTTTTTTAATTTTTGTAAAATTTCTGAAATCCTTGAAATATTTCAGAAATCTTTGAAATATGTTGTACGCGCCTTTGCTAAATTACTGAAATGCTTGAAATCTTTAAAAAATCTTTTGAAATCTTTTACAATCTTGAAAAATTTTGGTGAAATCTTTGAAATCCTTGAAATTTTTGCGAAATCTTTGAAATATAGTGTACACGCCTTTTCTAAATCTTTGAAATGGTTGAAATTTTTAAATAATCTTTTAAAATCTTTCAAAATTTTTGTAAAATCTTTGTAATTCTCGAAATCTTTGTGTAAATTTTTTGAAATATTATGAAATCTTTAAAATCTTTCTTTAATCTTTGCAAAGTCTTTTGTGCTCATTTGAAATCCTTGAAAACTTTTCAAATCACCTCGAATTTTGTCAAATCTTTGACATGCTTGAAATCTTTGAAAAATATTTTTAAATCCTTAAAAATTTTTGCAAAATCATTGGAATCTGGTGTACACGCCTTTTCTTAATCTCTAAAATGCTTTTAATATTTTTAAAATCTTTTAAAATTTTTGTAAAATCTTTAAAATCCTTGAAATCTTTGAGAAATCTTTTTAAAATCTATGACATATTCCTTTCATCTTTGCAAAATTTTTTGTGTTTGTTTGAAATCTTCCCAAATCTCAATTTTTTTCAAATCTTTGACATGCTTAAAATCTTTGAAAAATATTTTGAAATTTTTAAAAATGTTTGTAAAATCTTTGAAACTCTTAAAATCTTTGTTTAAATTTTTTGAAATATTTATGAAATCTTTCAAATCTTTCTTTAATCTTTGCAAAGTCTTTTGTGTTAGTTTGAAATCCTTGAAAATTGTTCAAATCACCTCGAATTCTGTCAAATCTTTGACATGCTTTAAAATCTTTGAAAAATATTTTAAAAACTTAAAAAATTTTTGTAAAATCTTCGAAATCCTTGAAATATTTGTGAAATCTTTGGAATTTGGTGTACAAGACTTTTTTAAATCTCTAAAATGCTTATAATCTTTCAAAACTCTTTTAAAATTTTTCTAAAATGTTTGAAACCCTTGAAATCTTTCAGAAATCTTTATGAAATCTATGACACCTTTCTTTAATGTTTTCAAAATTTTTTGTGTTCGTTTGAAATCCTTGAAATCTTTCAAACCTCAATTTCTTTTTAAATCTTTGAAATGCTTGAAATCTTTGAAAAATATTTTTTAATCTTTCAAAATTTTTGTAAAATCTTTGAAATCCTTAAAATATTTCTACAATATTTGATATCCTTAAAATATTTGTAAAATTTTTGAAATCTAGTGTACACGCCTTTTCTAAATCTCTGAAATGCTTATAATATTTCAAAAATCTTGTGAAATATTTTAAAATTTTTGTAAAATCTTTGAAATCCTTGAAATCTTTGAGACATCTTTTTGAAACCTATGACATCTTTCTTTATTCTTTGTAAAATTTTTTGTGTTTGTTTGAAATCCTTGAAATCTTTTCAAATCATCTCAAATTTTTTTCAAATCTTTGAAATGCTTGAAATCTTTGAAAAATATTTTTAAATCTTTTAAAACTTTTGTTACATCTTTAAAATCCTTGAAACATTTGTAAAATCTTTGGAATCTGATGCCCATGCCTTTTCTAAATCTCTGAAACGCTCATAATCTTTCAAAAATCTTTTGAAATCTTTTAAAAGTTTTATAAAATCTTTAAAATCCTTGAAATGTTTTAAATCTTTGTGAAATTTTCTTTTATCTTTGCAAAATCTTTTTAATTTCTTTGAAATCGTTTAAAATCTTTAAAATGTTTTGAAACCTTTAAAAATCTTTTGAAATCTTGTTAAATGTTTGCATGAAATCATTCAAATCTTTTCAAATCATCTCAAATTTGTTTGAACCTTTTGTAATCTTTAAAATCTGGTGTACCGCACCTTTTTTGAAATCTTTGAAATTCTTGAGTTCTTTTAAAATTTGTATGAGAATTTTATGAAATCTTTAAAATATTTATAGATATAATATTATAATAATAGACGAAAAGATTCAAATTACATTCTGCATTTCAATAGATAACTGTTTTAAAAGCAAAAAAAATCAAATAAAATTCAAGGTTCTCGTAAAAAATTCAAGGAGATTTCCATATTTTATTGATACTTTTTTTTTAATTTCACCCACTTTTTCTGTCGCTTCTGCTTCTCCGTTTTTTCAAGCTTCCTATCTTGGATTGCACTAATTTGTTGCTTTTGCACTTTTAAGCCGATGAAACCACTGCAGTTTGGTGCTCCGCACAAGCAAGGTTTTCGCTTTTCTCCATCACAGGCCAAATTGTAATTAAAAGTTAATTCTTCTCCAGATTCAATGTCTCTCACAGCAAAGAGTCCAATCCTCGTGTCGCCATTTACGGTCCATTTCTGCGTTTCACAATTCGGCTGACAAGAGTGATCTAAAAAAAAAAGGAGAAAACTATTTTATTGAAATATGTACGGTCCCAGTGTGTCTACTCAAATCCGGGGAAAAAATTTCCCGACTACCCAAAAAAATATTAATTTTTAACCAATTACATTAACTTTTCAATATACTTCAATACTTTAATTAATTTCCAATAAAAAACACTAATTTTCAATTAAATAAATGAATTTTCAATCAAAAAGATTAATTTTCTGCCAAAAAACATTAATTCTTAACCAAATTTTGTATTTTTAAAGGAATTTTAACCATTTTCTTCACGATAGATGATTTTTTAAACAAAATAGTTGAATTTCCAACCAAAAAGGTTAATTTTCTAACATAAAAGACGATTCTTCAACAAAATATATTAATTATTAACATAATAGTTGAATTTTTAACTAAAAAAGATCAATTTTCAGCCAAGTAGTTGAATTTTGAAAGAAAAACGGTCAGTTTTGTACAAAAAATGGAATAATTTAATTTTCATCTGCAAAAATTAGTTTTCAAATAAAAAAAATTAGCCAAAGTGATAAATTTTCAACTAAAATGATGAATCTTCAAATGAAAAAGTGGAATTTTAAACAAAAAAGATGTATTTTTAACGAAAGAGTTTAATTTTCAACCAAGTACTTCCATTTTTAAAGAAAAAGATGAATTCTCAACTAAAATTATTCTTATTTAACTGGTAATCTTTAATTTTCAACAAAAAAGATGATTCTTCAAACAAAAAGATTAATTTAATTAAAAAAGGACGATTTTTCAACAAAATACATGAATTTTCAACCAAAAAAGAAAAATTTGCAACCAAATAGTTACATTTTCAATTAAAATTATGCTTATTCTACTGGGAAATTTGAATTTTTAACAAAAAAGGTGATTCTTCAAACAGAAAGATTAATTTTATTCCAAAAAGGAAGATTTTTGAACAAAATTCTTGAATTTTCAACTAAAAAACAAATATTCAACCAAATAGTTAAATTTTCCATAAAAATTATGTTTATTCTACTGGGAAATTTGAATTTTTGACAAAAAAGATGATTCTTCAAACAAGAAAATTAATTTTATTCCCGAAAGGACGAATTTTAACAAAATACGTGAATTTTCAACTAAAAAAGACAAATTTTCAACCAAATAGTTTAATTTTCTACTAAATTAATACTTAGTTAACCAGAAAACTTCAATTTTCAACAAATAAGATGATTCTTTAAACAGAAAGATTAATTTTATTCTAAAAAGGACGATTTTTGAACAAATGCGTGAATTTTCAAATAAAAAAGACAAGTACTCAACCAAATAGTTGAATTTTCAATTAAAATTATGCTAATTTAAATGAAAAACTTGAATTTTTAACAAAAAATATGACACGTGAATTTGCAACTAAAAAAGAAAAATTTGCAACCAAGTATTTGAATTTTGAACTAAAAACGTTCAATTTCAACAAAAAATAGAATAGTTGAATAAATTAATTTGCAACAAAAGGGATGAATTTTCAAATAAAATGATGAATCTTTAACCAAAAAAGATGAATTTTTAAGCTGAAAGATAAATTTTTAACTAAAATGAATCTTTAACTAGAATATTTAAATTATCAAACAAAAAGATTAATTTTTTTCGACTAAAGAAGATAAATTGTTAACCAAACATTAAATGGTTAAATTTTCAATTTAAAAAATTAATTTTCCACGAAAGAAAACACATTTTAAGCCAAAGTGATGAATTTTCAACTTAAAATGATGATCTTCAACTCAATGAGATGAATTTTAAACAAAAAAGATAAATCTTGAAACAAGAAGATTTATTTTGTCTGAAAAAAGATGACTTTTCAACAAAACACATGAATTTTAAACTAAAAAGGACAAATTTTCAATCGAACAGTTGAATTTTCAACAAAAAAAGATAAATTTTCAAGAAAACATAGAACTGTTTAATTTCTAGTTAAAAAAAATAATTTTCATCAAAAGGGATGAATTTTCTACAAAAATAATGAATATTTAACTGAAATAGTTGAATTTTCAAGCAAAAGGATCAATTTTCAACTAAAAAGATAAATCTTTAACTAGAATATTTAAATTATCAACTAAAAACGAAATCTTCAACAAAATATATGAATTTTCAACTAACGAAGATAAATTGTTAATCAAACATTGAATAGTTAAATTTTTAATTTAAAAAATAATCTGAAACCAAAGAGATAAATTTTTAATTAAAATTATGGAATATTCAATTGGAATAGTTAAATACATTATTTAGTTAAAAGTAAAATAATAAAAAATAGTGACATTTTCAATCAAAGTAATGAATTTTAAGTTAAAACTATCAATCTTCAACCTAGGATTAATTTTTAACTAAAAACTAAATAGTAACATTTTTAGCTAAAAAATGTAATGCTCAAACAAAAAGATACAATTTTAACCTAAATGATGGACTATTCAACGGGAATAGTTACATTTTTATTAAAAAAAAATTATTTTCAATTGAAAAAACAACCAATTTTCAAGAAAATAATTAAACTTTTAACTGGAATAGTTAAAATAAAAAAATTAACTTTCACCCAAAAAAAAACGCATTTTCAACAAAAAATATACATTTCAGTTAAAATTAGGAATTTTCAACCGTTTTTTTGAAATTTTTAAAAAATTTCTAAATATCTTTCAAACTGATTAGAATTTTTTCTCACTTTCAAAAAAATTCTGCAAAATAAAAAAATTGTCTTAAAATCTTACAGATTCATTTTTTACCATTGTGATAATCTTTTCGATTGTTTTGAAATCTTTTTTAATATACTCTGAACAACAATTTTTTTAAATAAAAAAAAAATTATTTTTCACAGAAATCTGAAGACATTTTTTTTAGAAACCTTTCCAAATACTTTTTCAACAAGTTTTAGCTAGAAATCTTCAAAAACCTACATTTTATTTAAAATTTTTTGAAATCGCGTTAAATTTAAAATTATTTTAGTATCTTTTCAAGTCTTCGTTTTCCTTAATATTAGAAAATCATTTGAAATAATTAAAAATTTTTTAAAATATTTTCTTAAAGGTTTTTTTTAAAAATAAAAATCAATTAAAAGA
Organism: Amphibolips quercusostensackenii; assembly: GCA_032357855.1. Lineage (NCBI taxonomy): Eukaryota > Metazoa > Arthropoda > Insecta > Hymenoptera > Cynipidae > Amphibolips > Amphibolips quercusostensackenii. Next base: position 1,130,299 of record JAUELO010000004.1, on the reverse strand, counting down.
TTTCCTAGAATCTTGAGAAAAAAATTGTATTATATTAAAACTTTTCCGGTATTGCTTTATTTTGGTGGAAAATTAAACTATTTGGTTCGAATTCTCATTTTTCGGTTTAAAATTTGAATTTTTTGTAAAGGATTTGTCTTTCTGGCTTAAGAATTCAATAATTTGGTTCAAACTTTTTTTCTCTCTTGACTAAAAAGATTGATCTCTTTGGTTGAAAATTTAACTATTTTATTGAAAATTCGTCTTTTTTTAACTAAAAATTAATTTTTTACCTGGAAATTTAACTTTTCCATTTTTTGATAGAAAAATAATCTATTTGGTTGAATTTTCATTTTTTATTTTGTTAAACTGCGACTGTTTAGTTAAAAATTAACTTTTTTGGTGAAATGTGCATTTTCGGGTTACAAAATGCAAATGTTTAGCAAAAAATTCGTCTTTTGGAACTACATTGTTAAAAATTTGTTTTTAATATTTTTTGTTTCGAAATCCGACAATTGGTCTGAAATTTGATTTTTTTAAATAAAAAACTCCAGTATTCTGTTATAAATTCAACTATTTTGCTGAAAATATAACTATTTTTAGTTGAATTTTCATCGTTTTTGTTTAAAATTCGATCATTTGGTAGAAAATTAATCTTTGTAGTTTGAAAATTCAACAACTTGGTTAAAAATTCAAATAAAATTAAGAATTTAAATACTTTGTGAACTTGTTGAAATATTTCAAAGTATTTAAAACCTTTGTGAAATCTTTCAGAAATATTTCAGAATTATCAAAAATTTTGTAAAATCTTTGAAATCTTTAAAATTCTTGAAATCATTCAAATATTTACAATCTTTTTAAAATCTTTTGAAATCTTTGAAATGTTTTCTTTGTTCTTGTTTTTTTATCCTTAAAATTCTTGTTTTTTTTTCAAATATTAACCTAATTTTAATAAAATATTTGAAGTATTTGTAAAATCTTTTGTATTCGGTTGAAATAATTGATTTTTTTTAAATCTTTGTAAAATCTTCTAAAAAATTTGAAAATAATTCAAAATCTTTGAAATTTTTAAAACCTTTGAAACCTTTTAAAAATTTGTGAAATCTTTTGAAATCTTCTAAAAAATTTTGAATTCCTTTAAAAACTTTGAAATGTTTTAAAATCTGTTCAAATCTTGAAATTCTTGAAAGCTTTTGAAATCCTTATGAATTCTTTGAAATATTTGTGAAATCTTTTGTAATCGTTTAAAATCACTTGAATATTTGAAAGTTTTATTAAAACTTTTAAAACTTTCTCAAAAATTTGTAAATCTTCTAAGAAAAATTTGAAATTGTTTAAAACTTGTGATTTTTTTTTAATCGGGTGTACTGTATAAAAAGAAGTCAAAGAATGTGCAGTGCAGTAAAGATTCTACACTTTTTTATATGCATGTGCAAAATAATAAGTGTGGTAATCGTGGGATACAAGTGCATAACTGGTTAAAACTTAGGCTACGACAGTCAGATAAATTTATGCTTTAAAAGTTACAATTTTAATAGTTCTTTTTAAACAATTTTTTATTTGTGAGAGTTTAAGACAGTAAATTTTTTTTAAGATTCCTGGGAAAATTTTTAATGACTTTTTATTCTAAAAATTTAATTTCAACAGAATATTAAAAAGGATTTCAGAAGACATCCAATATTGTCAAAAAATAATTTTGAACAATTCAATTAATTTTTTTAATTTCTTAAGATTTAATAAAAGTTTTAGAAAAAATTATTCATTAAAAAAAATACTTACAACTTTTAAAAGAATTTCAAAAAAATTTAAAAACATTTTAAATAATTTAAAACAAAATGTAGATTTTTCAGATTCTGAAATAAAATTTTGAATCTGTTTCAGGATTTTGAAAGGTTTTAAGATAATAGGAAATTTTTCCTAAGATTCCTGGGAAAATTTAAAATGACTTTTTATTTTGAAAAACTAATTTTAGCACATTATTAAGAAAGATTTCAAAAGAAACCCAAAATTGTCAAAGAAATAAATTGTAACATTTTAGGTGATTTTTTTTTTATTTCCTAGGATTTAATAAAAGTTTTAGATTTCTAAAATAATAACAAATCTCAAAATATTCCAAATATTTATAAAAAAGTAGATTTCTTAAAATTTTGAAATTAAATTTTGAATTTGTTTCAAAATTTGAAGGCGTTTCAAGATAATACAACATTTTTCTTATAATTTCTGTGAAACTTTGAAATGACTCTTTATTTTGAAAAACTGATTTTAACAGATTATTAAAAAAGATTTGAAAAAAACCCAAAACTGTCAAAGAATAATTTAGAACATTTCAAGTAATTTTTTTAATTGCTTAGGATTTAATAAAAGTTTTATAAAAAAATTAGATTCATTAAAAAAAAATTAGAAATTTTGAAAGAATTACAAAAATAATAAAAATTCTTTAATAATTTAAAACAAAATGTAGATTTTTTAAGATTAAATTAATTTAATTTAAATTAATACAAAAATTGACTTTGATTGAAATTTGAAAAAAAAATTGAAATTTTGATTAATTAAATTTAACAGATTATTAAAAAAGATTTCAAAAAACATCTAAAAGTGTCAACAAATAATTTGGATCATTTTAAGTATTTTTTTTAAATTTTCCATGATTTAATGAAAGTTTTAGAAAAAATAGAATCATTAACAAATAAAAATACTTAGAACTTTTAAAAGAATTGAAAAAATAATAAAAAATTTGAAAACATTTTAAATATTTATGAAAAAAGCTACATTTCTTAAAATTTTGAAATGAAATTTTGAATACGTTTCGGAATTTTGAGACGCTTAAGATGATACAAATTTTTTTTTAAGATTCCTAGGATAATTAAAATGCCTTTTATTTTGAAAAATTATTTTTTAATGATTATTGAAAAAGTTTTCAGAAAACATCCGAAATTTAAAAAAAAAAATTTTTAACATTTTAAGTACTTTTTTTAATTTCTCAGAATTTAATAAGAGTTTTAGAAAAATTAGATTCATTAAAAAAAATACTTAGAACTTTTGAAAGAATTTAAAAGATAATAAAAACATTTAAAATAATTCAAAACAAAATGTAAATTTCTTAAGATTTTGAAATAAAATTTTGAATCTGTTTCAGGATTTTAAGAGGTTTCAAGATAATACAACATTTTTATTAAGATTTCTAGGAAAATTTTTAATGACTTTTTATTTTAAAAAATTAATTTTAACAAATTATTAAAGAAGATTTCAAAGGACATCAAAAATTGCCAAAGAAATAATTTGGAAAATTTTAATTGATTTTTTTTTAATATCCCAGGATTTAATAGAAGTTTTAGAAAAAATACAATTCACTAAAAAAAATACTTTGAACTTTTCAAATAGTTTCAAAAATAATAAAAAATTTGAAAACATTCCAAATATTCATAAAAAATGTACATTTCATAAAATTTTGAAATAAAATTTTGAATCTATTGCAAAATTTTCAGACGCTTCAAGATAATACAAAATTTCTCTCAAGATCTCTAGGAAAATTTTTAATGACTTTTTATTTAAAAAAATTAATTTCAACAAATTATTATAAAGGATTTCGAAAGACATCAAAAATTGTCAAAGAAATAATTTGGATCATTTTAAGTGATTTTTTTTTTAATTTCCTAGGATTTAATCAAAGTTTTAGAAAAAATTATAAGCATTAAAAAATGCTTAAAACTTTTGAAAGAATTTCAAAAGTAATAAAAAATTCGGAATTTTTTTTAATATTTATGAAAAAATGTACATTTCTTAAAATTTGGAAATAAAATTTTGAATCCGTTTCAGAATTTTCAGACGCTTCAAGATAATACAAAATTTTTCTTAAGATTCCTGGGAATATTCAAAATGCCTTTTTATTTTGAAAAATTATTTTTAACCGATTAAAAAAAGTTTTCAGAAAACATCCGAAATTTAAAAAAAAAATAATTTGATACATTTCAAGTAATTTTTTTAATTTCTTAGAATTTAATAAAAGTTTTAGAAAAAATTAGATTCATTAAAAAAAATACTTAGAAGTTTTGAAAGAATTTCAAAAATAATAAATATGTTTAATGATTTGAAACAAAAATGTAGATTTTCAAAGATTTTGAAGCAAAATTTTGAATTTATTTCAGGGTTTTAAAACGCTCCAAGGTAATACAAAATTTTTCTCAAAAATTCTTGGGAATATTCAAAATGTCTTTTTATTTTAAAAAATGATTCTTAACAGATTATTGAAAAAGTTCTCAAAAGACATCAAAAATTTTTAAGAAATAATTTGGAACATTTTAAGTGATTTTAGTTAAGTTACTAGGATTTCATAAAAGTTTTAGAAAAAATTATAATAATTTTAAAAAATACTTAGAATTATACAAAGAATTTCAAAAGTAATTAAACGTTTAAAAACTTCCAAATAATTTAAAACAAAATGTAGATTTTTCAACATTTTGAAATAAAAATTTTAATTTGTTTAAGGATATCGTGGATTTATATGTTTTTTTACATTTTTTGAATTGTACAACTTATAAAAATTAAACAATTGTTTATTTACTTATCGTTTCGATGAAAAAAATTTAGGCAACAATTGTAATTTTTAAAATTCTGAAATTTTTAAAATAAAAACAACAACATAAATTAGAAAAGAACATAAGCTTTTAAATGTCAGAATGTTTTGATACAAATATTTAATTTTACCACCATTCAGCTGCTTGCTTCTGAGCTGATTTTAGAATTATTAATTACTGTTACACTTATTATTACTAACAAAAAATATTTCTGGTCAAAATTTGGAACCAGCTTTAAGTTTTTAATTATTTTATGCTTTTCTCTCATGCATAGCAATGCAAAAGTCAGCCGTCCTGATCAGAGCGCCAACTGTCGGATTAGTTCACTGGTCCGGATGAGCTGCCTGAGACCAATATTTTTTTACCCATATTTAAAAATAAAAGTTAAAATAACGCAAAAAAATTATTCGGAAAATATTAATTTACATGAAAGGACTATTTATGGCGAGGCATAGAGTTGGGGGGATAAAAAAAGTTTCTCACTAAAAATCAAAAATATCGACCTCTGTCGGTAAGGAAGAACTTAGCTGTTGGTAACTTTGTTCTTGGTGACTGCATTTTTTTTTTTTAATTTTCACCCAAACAAAGCAGCTGCGTCGTTCTTTTTCCAAATTTTCATAGCGATTTCTTATCTGGTTTGGACGTAAGTTGATAAAACAGATTTGAGGGCTAGCTTGGTCACGTGACCAACTCGTCACATGGCCTGAAGCAAAAAAAAAAATAAATAAAAAAATAGAAATTGTTGGAATAGAGTAGAAAACTCACTCATGAATCGACTAAGATTTCCTTTGGGTTCCGCATCGATCATTCTTCCAGTGTCAATTGTCAAGAAGTAATAATTTTCATTCTTGAGTTCCTTTTTCCGATGGAGCCTTCGCTTATATTCAGCCTCGTCGATGACTTCGCCCACATACTCAATTACAAATTGTCCTCCTTTGATCGATTCTAGACTCCTGAGACCCCAGCCTTTTCCGTCGGTGTGAAAGGCTTCCATCGCAGGATAAAGTCTCTGAACGAAGGCTTGATTCTGACACTTAGAACCTGCTGGACAAATATCTGGACTGCACTCCACAAGGAGCATTCGATTTAAACAATCCGTGTCGGGCGCACAAGGATTGTCCTTGTTTGGCGAACAAACACAGGCGACGATACTTTCCACTTCGATGGGTTTCACGGTTCCAACCGGCTTGTTTACCTGAAAAAAAGGACATTTATTTCGTGTTGTAAAATGCAAGATTTACAGGCCTCGGACTCACTTTGGGCATAACCCGACCGGCGATTCCCGACTCGTCCCCGCTTACCTGCTCAGTATACCCCCAGGAATCGCCCGGGAAAAGTGCTCAATTTATTTGTCGGGAATCCCGATAATAAAATTAACTATTCCTATTTACAATGTCCAGTTTAAAAATCTCAGGCACAACAGCCTTTTAGATTTAGGATATAATCTTAGGCGAAAACAAGACAGTGAGGGGTAACGCGGTGGACGCAGTGGTGGGGGTATACTAATTAGGTAAGCGGGGACGAGTCTGGAATCGCCCAGTTTCTTTTAACATTTAACATTAAAATTTTAAAGCTTGGGTCTTCATGGGCTCAGGGTCCAGACCTCCTGGGGTTCGCTCAATTTCTTTACAGTCTACATGTGGGCTTCAAAATGTCCTTTATTTCTTTAGATTTTAGAAATTTAAGTTGTCAGGTATCCTTTTTTTTTTAAAGCAAAAGCTCCTGGCACTCCGGGCAGCATTTGGTGACCATAAAAGTTATATACCACAATTATTAGAAAAAGGGGCCTGTGGTTTTGTACTCTCTTAAGTCCTGTTGTCACAATGGGTACAGCATTCGTCCTTTCAGAGTCAACATTTGACAAAATTTAATGTGAAACTGCAGAGTGCAGATGTTATCAGAAATTTATGGGTATTTTGAAATAAGGATAGAAAGTGACGAAAGGAATACTTTTGTTATTTACGTGTTCAAAATACCTCAAATTATTTATTATTTTTTATACTTCTCTCAACTTCCAAACTGAGAAAGAGGTTTAAATTATTTCTAAACTCGGATTTAAATGTCAAAATAAGTTTATTAGTCAAAGACAATGCTTGAACAAGAACATATTAGCACAAATTTTAATATTCTTTTGAATGTATTTTAGCAGACCTCGAAAATTGTTGTTGGAACTGGCTTAATACGAGATTCAAAACATTCATTTTTTCTATGAATTATAAATCATATTATATAATGTTTATATTTAAACTATTTAAAATGAAATTATTTTTTTAGAAGAGTAAACTTTAGGTTCATTTACATTATTATATTGTTTTGGATACTTTATTTAAATCAATTATTTTTGAATTACATTAACTTATGAGTAACATTCTAGTTCAAAAGTTGTATTAAAAGATTTTATTCTTTCAAACGAAAATCTGGAACATACAATAGATTCTTCATTAGATTCATCTCTTCTGCTTTGTGCTTTATAATCTTATTTTTTGTAAAAGACACGGTCAAAGAACTCTCAGAAAGTAGTGTTTTCAAAATTCTTGTTGACATTAATATAAAGTTATGGCCAAATTAAATTTGTAACCTGAAGTACATGTGTACAAAATTTGGTCCCATATTTTTTACATCGTACTCGTAATTTATGCTTTATGGTTTTATAGCTTTATGCCTGTACTTTATTAGTTTATTATATTCCATAGTATTGTGCTGGAACCTTGAGACCGAGCTTGAGACCTGGCTAGCACACATGTAGCTCAGCTGTACTCTCTCGTAAAAAAAGGATGCAAAAAAAGGAACCCGGAAACCTTCTTTAATGACTTTTTTGGGGGCAATTTGTCTTTGCAGAAAAGTAAAGTCATCGTGCCTGGCAAAGGTTAGTCCAGTGGTCGGCAAACTTCGGAGTTGCCGAGTTGCGTCCCGCGGTCAATTTTCCTGAAAACGAAAAACCGAGTTGCGTCC
>JAUELO010000004.1:1104075-1116479 GCA_032357855.1 Amphibolips quercusostensackenii | reverse complement strand
ATCTACTTATGTCAGAGTCAATTGATACTGTGACTGGGTAATTCACGAGAAAATGTATTTTTAATCGAATAATTCTGTTACATTTGGTTTTTATTACACTATTGCGTATAACTTATTGCGTCATAAGCTAAAAATTGACTTGACCCTCATTCTCATGTAACTGCATACATATGAGGGACCAACAAGTAGTTTATATTTTTTTAAACTATGAAGTACCGCTTCGATCATAAAATATATATTGCAGCCTTGAATGTAAGTATGATATAAAAAAATGGTTGGTGTACCAGAAGTATTTCCTCAAAAAAAAAACTATTTAAACGTTTTAATATTTTTTTATACGGCAGCACACACATGCTTATCCTGTAACGGCCTTTCCAATACTTCCATGAGTTACTATAATTTCTCAAAATCAATTTACGGACAATTTGGAAATTAATAAAAAATCTGAAAATGTCCACGAGTTACTATAAATTCTCAAGTTTAATTTATGATAATTTACGGGTATTTATGGAAATTGACCACTAACTATTGATAACAGTTCTACGGAACGCATACGCCATTGGTCAGGCTGATACTCAAAGTCTTCGCCTATTGGACGATCGAATGGAAGAACTAAAATTCATTTTATTCCCTAGGGCAGAAAAGTGACGACGTAGAGGGCGGAAAGTAAACTTTCGAAGCGCTCTACAGGCCTCAAAAATCAAACAGCAAGACGAGGAGTTGTGAAAATAAAATTCTTACCTAAACATTCTGGATGGAAAGACGTAGGACAAGTGTCGCAGCAAATGAGACTTCCTCCTTTCGTGCAAAGAAAACACCAGGTGGCGTTCAAAGGTGGTTGGTTACATTTGTAATGTTTCGGGCAGATAATTTGATTTCCTGTGATAATTTCTGAGCCGGCAGGTAAACAGGAAGTGGAGGCATGATATGAGGAAGGACAGCGCACACATCGGGCCAATTTTTCGTTTGTCTTTCCAACGTGACCGTTTTGTGGATTGTCGGAATTGCAAGTGTGGCACATGTGATACGGACATGTTAATCGACCTCCTTGCCAATGAGACTGTTTGTAGAAAAAAAAAGGAGAAAACAATTAGTAGGGATAAAAAATTATTTGAATAGTGCATGCGGTTAAACTTTCTATTATTTTCAACTCATTTTTATTAAAACAATCTTCACAATTTTCACCTAGTTCAATTTTCAAGGGTGGATATTCAAACCTAAAGATAACTAGGGGAATAAATACTATATTTTTAAATCTTTGTAAAGTCTTTGACATTATTAATATATTTTACATCTTTTGAAGTATTAAAAATTTGTAAAATTTTGAAATTTCTGTAAAATCTTTAAAATTCTTGAAAGTTTTATGAAATTTTTTTAAATCTTAAAAATATTTCTTTAATCTTTAAAATGTATTCTAATCTTCAAAATGTGGTATATTGTATCCTTTTTGAAATCTCTGTAAAATCTTTCTGAAATCTTTTGTATTCATTTAAAATCACTAGAATATTTGAAATCTTTGTAAAAACTTTTTAAATTTTCTGAAAAAATTTGAAATCGTTTGAAATCTTTAAAATTTTTGAAATCGTTTAAAATCTTTGAAATCTGGTGTACTGCACCCTTTTTTAAATTAAAAAAATTCCCTCAATCTTTTGAAGCCCCTACGAATTCTTTATGAATTCTTTGAAATTCTTAAAAATTTTTAAAAACCCTATGAATTTTTGAAAATACTTGTGAAATCTTTCTAAAATGTTTTGTATTCGTGTGAAATCATTAAAAGATTCAAAATCTGTTTAAAATCATTTGAAGTGCCCAAAAAAATGTTGAAAACTTTATTTATGATCTCTTTAAAATATTTATGAAATCTTTTTTTAATCTTTAAAATTCTCTCAATTCTTTAAAAGCCCTACGAGTTCTTTATGAAATCTTTCAAATTAATAAAATTTTTTGAAATATAGATATAAAATTCCTTATATCTCTAGTAAAAATATTTCATTTGTAACAAAATAAGATTATTTTTAACCAAATAGTTCAATATCCAACTAATAAGATGAATGTTTCATTAACAAGTTTAAAGTTTTACAAAAAAGGTCAAATTTTCAAAAAATATATTAATATTCAAACAAATAGTTAAATTTTGAACTAGAAAAGGATATTTTTCAACCAAAAATCAAATTGTTACATTTTCAGTTGAAAATTGATTTTCAAACAAAAAAATAAAAATTTTTCAAAAAATTAGTTAAATACTTAACCAAAAATTGTACTGCTTTGTTGAAAATTAATTCGATTATTTTTGTGGAAAATTAAATAAAAATTTAACTTTAAACATTTTTGTTGAAAAATAACCTTTTTTAGTTCAGACTCATCATTTCAGTTCAAACTTTCTTTCTTTAATAATTGAACTATTTTGTTAAAAATTCTTTTTTGTTTTTGGATGAGAATTAATTTTTTTCACTGAAAATGTAGCGGTTCCATTTTTTGTTGAAAATTGAACTTTTCCAGTTGTACTGAGTTGAAAGTTGAACTACTTCATGAAAAATTAATTTTTTTTTTGTCTGAAGATGAATAATTTTAATTCCAAATTCAACTATTTTTTGGTGATTTAATTCATTTGTTGAAAATTCATATTTTCGGGTGGAAAGTTCAACTGTTTACTAGAAAATTAAACCTAAATTTTTATTTAAAAAAATAAATTTTCAACAATAAAAAAAATAATTTTCAGTAAAATAGTTACATTTTCAATCAAAAAGATAAATCTTTAGCCAAAACATTATTTTTTAATAAAATAGTTCAATTTTTTATCAAGAAGTTAAATTTTAAACCAATACATATTTTAATATTAGATTAATAACAGCTGAATTCAATCAAAAAAAAAAAGGAAGGCATTAAAAAAAAAAGTAAAATTTGTAACGAACGAGATGAATTTTCAACTAAAATGAAGAATCTTTTACCAAATTAATTTTCAAGAAAGTAGTTGAATTTTCATCGAAAAAAAAATTAAACAAACATGGAATAGTTCAATTAAAAAAAAAATAATTTTCAAACAAATAGTTGAATTTTCAAATCAAAAAGACTTATTTTCCACAAAACAGTTGAATTTTTCACCCGAATATAGGAATTTTCAACTAAATAGTTTAATTTTCTACCTGCAAAGAGAAATTTTCAACAAAACAGTTAAATTTTCAACTAAAAGGTATCACTTTTTAATAAAATTGTTAAATTGTTATCAAAGCAATTGAATTTGCAACCAAACAGTTGAATTTTTAAATAAAGATAATCAAATTTCTACCCCAAAAAAATGAATTTTTAACAAATGTTTGAATTTACAGCCAAAAAACATTTTTAAGTCAACAAAGAAAAAAATCGTTAACTAAATTGTTGGATTTTTAAGAAAAAAGTTAAATTTACAACCAAGAAGATTAATTGTAAAAAAAAATTTTAATTTTCGACAAAATACTTGAATTTTCAACCAAATAGTTGAATTTTGAATTACAAAAGATTTTTCAACCAAAAATCAAATAGTTACATTTTCAGTTAACAATTAATTTTTAAACAAAAAAAAAATAACAAATTAAAAAAAAGAGTAAAATCGTCAACCAAAAACGATTAGTTTTAACCAAACAGGGCAATTGTTTGATTAAAAATAATTGGTTTTGATTGAGGATTTTACTACTAGATTTTTGGTTGAAAAATAATCTTCTTTAGTTAAAAATTCACCTATTTTATTGAAAATTCGATTTATTAACTTGGTAAAAATTTTTTTTTTTTTTTTTTGAAGATTCGTCATTTTAATTCAAAATTTATTTCCTTGGTTGAAAATTGAACTATTTTGTTTTTGTTTGATAATTAATTTTTTTACTGAAAATGTAGCAGTTCCATTTTTGGTTGAAAATTGATGAAAAATCCTATTTTGGTTTAAAAGTTCAACTGCTTGGTATAAAATTAAACCATTTCAGTGAAAATTAACATTTTTCTTGAAAATTCACATTTTCGGGTTGATAATTAATCTCTTTTCAAAAAATGTCATCTTTTTTGTGTTAAATGCAACTGTTTAGTTTAAAATTTGCTTATTTTGTGGAAATTTCGTCTTTTCCAGAATAAAGTTAATCTTCCTGACTTAAAATTCATTTTTTGTTGTTGAAAATTTAACAATTTTGGTAGAAGACGAAATTGCGACCAAAATAGATGAATAATAATGAAAATATAATTTTCAACTAAAAAAGTAAAATTTTTAACAAAAAATAAAATAATTAAAGAAGAAATTTTCAACAATATAGTTAAATTTTCCCCTAAAGGGATGAATTTATAAAGAAAGTAATGAATCTTTAACCAAAAAATCCACGTTTAACGAAGTATTTAAACATTCAACGAAGTAGTTGAATTTTCATCTAAAAAATTATATTTGAACCAAACATGGAATAGTTCAATTAAAAAATAATAATAATAATTTTTAACAAAAAACGTAATAATTAATATAACGAAAAAAAAATTTAATTTTAAATTAAAAATAGTTGAATACAACCAAAAGACGAATTTTTAACCACGTAGTTGAATCTTTAACACAGAATTACTTTCAACCAAATAGTTGCATTTTTAATAAAAATATATTTGAATTTTTAACCAAGTAGTTACACTTTCTAATCAAAGACTAATTTTCCACAAAACAGTTAAATTTTTCAACCGAAAATAGGAATTTTCAACTAAATAGTTTAATATAATACCAAAAAAGTTAAATTTTTTACCTATAAAGACGAATTATCAACAGAACAGTTGAATTTACAACCAAAAGGTATAACTTTTCAATAATTTTTTTTTATTTTCATTAAGGTAATCAAATTTGGAACCAAACAGTTGTATTTTCAACCAAAGGCGATCAAATTTTTACCCAAAGAGATGAATTTTTAACAAATGATTTGAATTTACAACCAAAAAACATTTTCAAGTGAAGAAATAAATTTTTTAAAATAAATTTTTGAATTTTCGACCAAAATTATTAATTTTCTACAAAAAAGGCAACTTTTCAATCAAATATATGAATTTTCAACCAAATAGTTGAATTTTGAACTTAAAAAGGATATTTTTGAACAAAAAATCATATAGTTACATTTTCAGTTAAAAATTAATTTTCAACCAAAAAAATAACACATTTTAAACAAAATATTAAAATCTTTAACCAAAATCGATTAGTTTTCAAAGAAACGGTGCAACTGTTTGGTTAAAACTAATCGATTTTGATTGAGTATTTTACTATTTTATTGAAGATTAAATAACTTATTTGACGGAAAACGAACTGGAAATTTAACTATTAGATTTTTGATTTGAAAAATAATCTTGTTTAGTTGAAAATTGACGTATTTTGTTGGGAATGTGACTGACTACTTTGTTAAAAATTCATTTTTTTTTGAATATTCATCATTTTAGTTCCACATTTATCTCTCTGATTAAAAATTAAAATATTTTGTTGAAAATTCTTTTTTCTTTTTCGTTGAGAATGATTTTTTTAACTTCAACACAGTTTCAATAGAACATGCAAATTGGTTGAATTTTTTTTTCCAGTTGAAAATTAATTTATTTTGTTGAAATATGAACTATTACATGTTTTTTCAAGAATTGTTTTTATTTTTTGGAAAAAATTCAAGTACCTGGTTGAAAGCTAAACTATTTTGTAAAAAATTAATTTTTTTTGTCTAAAGAATAATAATTTGAGTTTAAAATTTGACTACTTTCTTGTAAACTAACTCTTTTATAAAAAATTAATGTTTTCGTGTCGAAAAATGAACTGTTTGGTAAAAAATTAATTATTTTATTTATTTTTTAAATAAAACTTACTTCCCATTCTTGACATAGTTCAGTTTTTGAGAATTAATATACAAACCAAAAGATAAATATGGGAATAAATGCTTTTAAACAAAATTAATGTAGGTTGTATATTAAATTCAATTTGAAACGCTTCAAATTCCTAATATTTCCAGTAAAAAGATTGCATTTTTAACAAAACAGATTAATTTTTAACCAAATAGTTCAATTTTCAACTAAAAATATGAATGTTCAACCAAGAAGATTAATTTTTTACAAGAAAGTCAACTTTTGAATAAAATATATGCATTTCCAACCAAGTAGTTGAATTTTGAACTAAAAAAAATATTTTTCAACCGAAAATGGAAGTTACACTTTGATTTGAAAATTAATTTTCAAACAAAAAAATAACAAATTTTTAACAAAATAGTAAAATCCTCAAACAAATATTTTACTATTGTGTTGAAAATTAATTCGATTCTTTTTGTGGAAAATTAACTAAAAATTTAACTTTTAACAATTTTGTTCCAAAATAATCTTGTATAGTTGAAAATTGATATATTTTGTTGTAAATTCTCTTATTTTGTTAAAATTTCGTATTTTTTAGTAGAAAGTTGATCTTCTTAGTTTAAAAGTCATCTCTTTTTAATTAAAAATTTAACAATTATGTTAAAAGATGAAATTTCGAGCAAAAGAGATGAATTTTCAAATTAAAAAGACGAATGTCCAACTAAAAAAATTTAATTTTTTACCTGCAAATACGAATTTTCAACAAAACAGTAAAATTTTCAACCAAAAGGTGTAACTTTTTAATAAAATTGTTGAATTTTCAACAAAAAAGTTCAACTTTCAATAAAACATTTGAGTAATAAAGTTTTAATTCAAAAAATAACATTCTTAACCAAAAAAGCAAGACAAATGGAAAATAGACTGAAGAATAAAAGTTTGAATAGAAATTGAAGTTAATTTTTAATACTTTAAATATATTAGGATAAAAAACTGAAAAATTGTTTTAGAAAATAAAGATAATTTTCCACTGCACTTTTTTATTGCGAACTAAAGATTTTTTAATCCGGACTACCAAAAATTTTAGGCCCTGAACTGAATTCAGTATGAATAAAAAAAAAAGTTGAAAACAATGGAAAGTTTAACCCGGATCAATAAATGTAATATAATATATTATAATTTTTTTTCTATCTGAGATGGTTTGCTCCATTTTTTTTTTTTTACCTGTGGCCAAGTTTTAAGACATGTGGGATGATAATATCTTCCGCAAGCTGCTGCTGAACATCTTTCTCTTTCCATTTCCCGATCGTTGCATATAAAACAAGCGGGAGCGACACCGGAAAGACAATCTATGCATTTAAAGGTTTCCTCTTCTGCTGGGTCTTCTACTTTAATAACTGCTGAAAAATTAATAAAAAAAATTATCTTAAAAAATATGATGCCGAACCAATTTAGTAAATTTGAAAGCATTTCAAATTTAGAGATTTACGGTAATAATGTCGGAGGAGAAATTTGAAAAAAGACAAATTTAAAAGTTTGTAATTGTTAAATTAAAACTGGAAAGCGACAAAATCAATACTTCATAATTCTTTTCAATACTTCAACAATAACCAACTCTTATTCAGAAAATATTCTTTTTTATACTTCTATATTCTGTTCAATAATTTTTATTTATTTTCGTTACTTCTCAATTCTTTTAAAATAATTTTTAGCAATTTCCAGTACTCTTCCACAAATAATGAAATTTTTACTATGAAAATAATTTTAGTTTCCAATTTACTCAATTTTCAAAAATTATTTTCAAAAATTTTCTATTCTCTCCAATTAATGTTAATTCTATTCAAAAATATATTAATTGTATTAACCAAAAATATAACTTTCCAACAAAAAAGTTAATTACTAACTAAATCGTTCAATTTTCTACAAAATTCTTGAATTTTCATGCTAAAAATAGGAATTTTTGAGAAGGCAATTTAATTTTCGACCGAAAAGTTGAATTTTCTACAAAAAAACTTCATTTTCAATCAAGAAAGATAACTTTTCTACCATAAAAGATGAATTTCCAATCCAAAAGGCCGAATTTTCACCAAAACATTTAAATTTTTCGCAAAAAAGATAACTTAAAAAAAATAGTTGAATTTTCAACAAACGAGATTAATTTTCTGCACAAATAGATCAATTTTCAACAATATACAGGATTTTTCAACAAAAAAGTTAAATTTGAACCAAATCGGTCAATTGTCTACGAAATTCTTGAATTCTCAAACTAAAAACAGGGATTTTTTTGAAGACAATTTAATTTTCAACCCGGCAAGTTGAATTTTCGACAAAAAACTTCATTTTCATTCAAAAAAGATAACTTTTCTACCATAAAAGATGAATTTCCAATCCAAAAGGCCGAATTTTCACCAAAACAGTTAAGTTTTCCACAAAAAAAAAGATAACTTTAAAAAAATTGTTGAATTTTCAACAAACAAGATTAATTTTCTGCACAAATATATCAATTTTTAACAGAATACAGGAATTTTCAACAAAAAAGTTAATTTTGAACTAAATCGTTCAATTGTCTACGAAATTCTTGAATTCTCAAACTAAAAACAGGGATTTTTTTAAAGACAATTTAATTTTCAACCCGGCAAGTTGAATTTTTGACAAAAAACTTCATTTTCATTCAAAAAAGATAACTTTTCTACCATAAAAGTAGAATTTCCAACAAAAAAGTTAATTACCAACTAAATCTTTTAATTTTCTACAAAATTCTTGAATTTTCAAGCTAAACATAGAAATTTTCGAGAAGTCAATTTCATTTTCAACCCAAAAGTGGAATTTTCTACAAAAAAACTCTATTTTCAATCAAGAAAGATAACTTTTCTACCATAAACGATGAAATTTAAATCCAAAAGGCCGAATTTTCAACAAAACAGTTCAATTTTCCACAAAAAATATCATTTAAAAGAAAATAGTTGAATTTTCCACAAACAAGATTAATTTTCTACCCAAATAGATAATTTTTCCACAAAATGCATGATTTTTCTACAAAAGTAGTTGAATTTTTAACCAGAAATATGAATTTTAACAAAAAAGTGAATTTGGAATAAAATCTTTCAATTTTCTACCAAATTGTTGAATTTTCAAGCTAAAAATACGAATTTTTGAGAAGGCAATTTAGTTTTTAATCTGACGAGTTGAATTTTCTATAAATGAGATTAATTTTCTGTCCAAATAAATTAATTTTAAACAGAATACGTGAATTTTCTAAAAAATAGTTTACTTTTCAACTAATAAAGGACAGATTTTCACCAGAAAATGGTATAGATATATTTTCAGATAAAAAAAAATCACTAACAAAAAAAAAGCGATTTTCAAACAAATTAGGTAAATTTTAAAATAAATAGTTAAAGTTTTAACCAAATAGCTAAATTTTCTACCAAAGTAGTTGAATTTTCAACCAAAAAGTTAATTTCAGCCAATCGTTTAATTTTCTACCAGACTGTTGAATTTTTAGGCTAAAAATAGAAATTTTTTAGGACGCAATTTAATTTTCAACCCAAAAAGTTGAATTTTCGACGAAAAACTTCATTGTCAGCCAAGAAAGATAAATTTTCTAAGAGAACAACATGATTATCTACCCAAATAGATGAAATTTCAACAAAATATATTACATTTTGTAACAAATAGTTAACCTTTCAACTTATAAAAAAAAATGTCAACCAATAATACAATAGGTACATTTTCAGATTAAAAAATTAATTAAAAAAAAAAAGTTGAGTATTTAAAAAATTACTTTAAATTTCAACCAAATAGTTCAATTTTCTACTAAAGTATTTGAATTATCAATGAAAAATATAAATTTCCAACAAGAAAGTTAATTTTCAAACAAATCGTTTAATTTTCTACCAAATTGTTGAATTTACAAGCTAAAAATAAGAATTTTTTAGGAGAAAATTTAATTTTCAACCCGGCAAGTTGAATTTTCGACAAGAAACTTCATTCTCAGTCAAGAGAGATGAATTTTCGACCAAAAAAGATGACTTTAACAAAATCATGAATTTTCAAGAACCAAAATTGATTTTCTACCCATGTAGATGAATTTTTAACAAAATACATGGATTTTTTATCAAATAGTTGAATTTTCAATTTATAAAGGACAATTTTTCAACCAATAATTAAATAACTAAATTTTCATGTGAAAAAACTAATTTTTAAACGAAAAAAATACGAATTTCGAACAAAATAGTTAAATTTTCAAATAATTAGTTCAAGTTTGAACCGAATAGTTTCATTTTCTACAAAAGTAGTTGAATTTTCAACCTAAAATATAAATTTTCAATAAAAAAGTTAATTTTAAACTAAATCGTTCAATTGTCTAACAAATTCTTGAATTTTTAAGCTAAACATACTAATTTTTTAGAAGGCAATTTAATTTTTAACCTGAAAAGTTGAATTTTCGACAAAATTTTCAATCAAGAAAGATAACTTTTCTACAATAAAAGATGAATTTCCAATGCAGAAGGCCGAATTTTCAACAAAACAGTTGAATTTTCCGCAAAAAAGATGACTTTAAAAAAATAGTTGGATTTTTTAACAAACGCAGGGTAGCCGTTTTAATCAAAGAAACAAATTCCTTTTTAAATTGATGTTAAAAAATTTTTTAATTAAAAAATGTTGTACTTAAATGCTCAATAACTTACACGTAGAAAATTGAAAGTACTAATACTTTTCAATTTAACAATTTTAAATTAAATGCATTTAAACTGAAAAACACAGAATTTTTAACTTTTATAAATTGCAGAGTTCAAACATTCATATTCAGTTCCAAAAATATAAATCCATGTTATCATATTTAATGTTCCAAATTGAAGAATCCGTCAATGAATTAAACATTTTTTTAAATTATAATATTATAACCAATTTTAAGCTAGAAACATCAAAACTTGAACGATTATATTTTTATAAAGTGAACACTTTTTAAATTAGAAGTTATTATTTTCTGAATAGTTTGGAAATCCTTAAAAAGCTTCAACATTTTATTTCAAAAACTTGGAAAATCTGCATGTTGTTTTACATTTTTTCAAATTTTCAATCATTTTTTAATTTTTTCATAATTTCTAAATATCTTTTATAATTATTCGAATTTTTCATAAAATTTTTTATAAAATCCTACAAAATGAGAACTCTTAAAATAATTTATCAACATTAAAAATCATTTTCAATTTTCCTCGCAATTTTAAGAAAATGTTTTTATTCTTTTAAAGCCTTTCTCAATTCTTAAAAAGCTTCTAATTTTTTTGTTCGAAATCTGCAAAAATCTACATTTTGCTGTAAATTAGGTCAAGGCTATTTGGACTGATATTTCGGTGCGAATAGCCTGATTTTGCCAGAACTTTTGATTTTTCAAATTGTTTAATTTTAAATACTTAGTTTGAAATTGAGGCCTTGGTTTTCGTTTTCATTTCTAAAAAATTGTAAATTAAATAAGTGAATTTTTAAACTATTTAATTTAAAAACTTTTAGAAACGAAGATAATATAAACTGAAAATTAATGAAATACAATTTGGACAAACATCGCATCCATTGTTCATATTTGATTGCAAATTTAGGTAATTTCTTGAAACATTATTTTTTGTTAGAAAATTAAACTTATTGGTAGAAAATTTCACTATTTGTTTTGAAATGTATGTTTGTTCAAAAATGCGTATTTCGTGGTAGAAAATTAACCTTCTTGGTTGGAAATTCAACTGGTTGGTTAAAAATATATGTAGTTTATGAAAAATCGTCTTTTTTCGTGGAAAAAAATTTTTAGGTTAAAAATGCAACTATTTTTTTAAGATTAAAATATTTTAGTTGAAAATTAATTTCTTCTTATATCACTTTAACTGAAAAGTAAACTGATTGGTTGAAAATTAACATTTTTATTGAAAATTCTTTTCTGGTAGAAAATTAATCTCATTGGTAGAAAGTTCAACTATTTGGTTAAAAATGAATTTTGTTGTTCAGAATTCATCTGTTCCAGTAGAAAATTAATCTTCTTGGTTGAAAATTCAACTGTTTTGTAGAATGACAATTTTTTGGTTTGAAATGGAACTATTTGTTTGAAAATTAATTTTTTTTAAGGATTCAACTATTTTGTTGAAAGTTCATCTTTTTGATTTTAATATTCAACAATTTGATTGAAATTTTTTGTCTTGGCTAACAAAGTTGTACTTGATCAAAAATTCAATTATGTTGTTAAAAATTAATCTTTTTGGTTTTCAAATTAATGTTGCTTCTGTAGAAATGTTATCTTTCTTGGTTACAAATGCAACTGCCTGGTCAAAAATAAATCTGTTTTAGTTAAAAATTAACCTTTTTGGTGACAATTCACATTTTCGGGTTGAAAGTTCAACTGTTTTGTAGAAAATTCACCAATTTCATGGAAGATTTAACTATTTGGTTGAATATTTATGCATTTTGTTGAAAATTCGTCTTTTTTGTGTTAGTCCAACTGTTTTTTATTTTAAATTAAAATTTGGGACGAAATATCAAATCTCTTTAGACTGAAAATTGAACTTCTTGGTTGAAAGTTTAACTACTTTTTTACAAATTCACTTTCTTGGTTCAAGATT
>JAUELO010000004.1:1079311-1090786 GCA_032357855.1 Amphibolips quercusostensackenii | reverse complement strand
CCAGATTTTGTGGTTTATTTTAATATTTTAAAGGGATTTCAAGAGACTTTGAAATATTTTAGAGAATTTTAAAAGACTCCAATGCATTTTTAAGCGATATCCAAGGGTTTTAATAATTTTAAGGGATTTTTAAAATTACTTTCAATCCATTTAAATTCTTTTAAATTGATTTGTAGTCATTATTTTCAAAAAATTTTTGCAATTCGTTTGGAATTTGCCCTGAATTCGCATTAATTTGTCCTGAATTATTTTGAATTGTTTTAAATTTACTGAATTCTACTCAATTCAATGGATTATTAAAAAGTTACATAATTTAAGTACGGTCCCTAAGTAATATTAACTCTTCAGTAACTTTATGATGAAACTTACCTTGAGTTTTCGAAAAAAGCATCGATTCGGGCTCAAGTGTAACAACACAAGGCCAGTAGGGAAAATTTCCAACGCGGGCCCAAGCAAGTTGTCCAAGGGAATATTTGAGACCATGTTTCCATTCAATTCCTACCTTCTCGGGAGGGGATTCAATTTCCTTCTTGGTTTCTTCAACGGGAAGTCTTCCATTTAATTTAATTTTTTTAGAAGGGGAGGACTTTCTAGTATTTGGTTCCTTCCTAATTTCTTTAACAAGTGCTGCTTCTCCATTTAATTTAATTTTTTTAGGAGGAGACTTTACTTTATTATCCTTTCTAATTTCTTCGGCGGGTGTTGCTTCTCCATTTAATTTAATTTTTTTAGTAGGTGACTTTAATTTATTATCCTTTCTAGGTTCTTCGACGGGCGTTGCTTCGCTATTTAATTTAAGTTTTTTCGAAGGGGACTTTCCTATTTCTTTTTTCTCTTCTTTTTCCTTCTCGATTTCTTTACTACTAGATGAAAGTCGATTCGGTGTTGTGGCTTCATTGTTTGTCGGAGTCTTTGGTGTCTTGGGTGTTTTTGGACTTTTTTGGGATTTTTTAGGTAGAGCTTTCGGAGATTTTGAGGTCTTCGGTGATTTTGAAGCTTTCGGAGATTTTGAGTTCTGCAAGAAAATGTGTACACATTAATTTATTTATGTATAAATGATATAATTTTCAAATTAAAACATTATTTTTTATTTATTTTTAGTTTGTCCAGGGCATCCAGCGATTTGTAAGAACAAAATTCAAGGCCGTTTCCAGGTTTTCAGGGTCAAGAAATCAAGTTTTTCCAGGTCTCCTTTTTTACAATAAATAATGAAATAACCAATTGTTATAAATGTAAAAAATAAGCTATTTCATTTTTTGTTAGACAAAAATTTCTAAAAGAAAAACCGAATCATCAAAAAACAAATTCTTAATTTATTGCAAACATCAGTCATTTTTGTGAAATCTTCTGGAATTTTTTTAAATCTTTTGAAGTCTTAATGAAATATTTGTGAAATCTTTATTAAATTTTTGTTTGCGAAATCTTTTGTGTTCGTTTGAAATAATTGAAATCGTTTGAAAGATTCTGAAATGTTTTTTAACCAAGAAAGATTTTTCAGCAAAGAAAGAAATCAAATTTCAACCAAATTACTGAATTTTCAAGCTAAAAGGCAAATAAGAAATAGAATAAATTTCAGAACCTAATTACTGAACTTTCAAGCTAAGACAAATTTTATAGAAAAACAGTCGAATTTTCAATCCAATAATTTGAATTTTAAATACAAAACCTAATTTTCGAACAAAATTGTTCATTTTTCTAGCAAAGTAGACATATTTTTAGTTAAGAAAGATTTTTGAACCCAAAACAAAGAATTTCCTACAAAACAGTTCAATTTTTAACAAAAAAGTTAATTTTCAAACAAAAAAGAATGATTTTTGAACAAAGTAATTAAGTTTTCAACCAAATAGTTGAATTTTCAAAATAAAATTCAAATTTTCTGATGAAAACGCTGGAATATTCAACCCAAATATATGCATCTTCATTTGTGAATCTTTGTAAAATCTTTGAAATATTTGTAAAATCTTTCTTTAATCATTGCACAATCTTTTTTATTAACTTGAAATTATTAAAATCTTTTGAAATCTTCTAAATTTGGTTGAAATCGTTTAAAATCATTGAAATATTTTTAAATTCTCTTAAATGCTTTTTAACTAAAAAAGATTTTTCAGTAGAAAAAGAAAACAAATTTCAACCAAATTACTGAATTTTCAAGCTGAAAGGCAAATAAGAAATAGAATAAATTTCAGAACCCAATTACTGAACTTTCAAGCTAAGACAAATTTAATAGAAAAACAGTGGAATTTTCAATCCAAGAATATGAATTTAAAATACAAAAACTAATTTTCAAACAAAACTGTTGATTTTTCTAGTAAAGTAGAGATATTTTTAGCTAAGAAAGATTTTTGATCACAAAAAAAAAGAATTTCCTACAAAACAGTTAAATTTCTAACAACAAAGTTAATTTTTAACCAAAAGGAATGATTTTTGAACAAAGTAATTGAATTTTCAATAAAATAGTTTAATTTTCAAAATAAAAATTAAGTTTTTAACCAAACAGTTGAATTTACAAAATAAAATTCAAATTTTCTAGTAAAAACGTTGGAATTTTCAACCCAAATATATGAATTTTCTTTTGTAAATTTTTGTAAAATCTTTGAAATATTTGTGAAATCTTTCTTTAATCTTTGCACAATCTTTTTTATTAACTTGAAATCATTAAAATCTTTTAAAATCTTCTAAATTTGGTTGAAATCGTTTAAAATCATTGAAATATTTTAATCCTCTTAAATGTTTTTCAACTAAGAAAGACATTTCATTAAAGAAAGAAAACAAATTTTAATCAAATTACTGAATTTTAAACAAAAAATCTAATTTTCAACCCCAAAAAAATGATTTTCGAACAAAGTAATTAATTTTTCAACCAAATAGTTCAATTTAAAAAAAATAGTAATCAAGTTTTCAACCAAATAGTTGACTTTTCGAACTAAAATTTAAATTTTCTAGAAAAACTCTCGAATTTTCAACCCAAATATTATATATGAATTTCTTTTGTCAATCTTTAAAATATTTGTGAAATATTTCTTTAAACTTTGTTTGTAAAATCTTTTTTATTAACTTGAAATCATAAAAATCTTTTGAAATCTTCTAAAGTTGGTTGAAGCCTTTTGGAATCGTTCAAAATCATTGAAATATTTTGAAATCTTCTTAAATGTTGTTCGAATAAGAAAGATATTTCAGTAAAGAAAGAAAGCAAATGTTAACAAAATTACTCAATTTTCAATCTTAAAGGCAAATAAAAAAGAAAATAAGTTTCGAAACACAATCAATAAATTTTGAAGCTAAGACAAATCACAAGATGTGGATTTTAAACAAAAAAAAAATCTAATTTGAAACCAAATTGTTGAATTTTCCAGCAAAGTAGGCGAATTTTTTACTAAAACATATTTTTGAACCCAAAAAGATTAAATTCCTACGAAAAAGTTGAATTTTCAACAAAAAAGTTAATTTTCAACCAAAAAAAAATATTTTTGAACAAAATAAATTAAATTTTCAACCAAGTAATTGGATTTTCAAACTAGAATTCAAATTTTTTAGAAAAGAACTGAAATTTGCAACCCAAATATACATGAATTTTATTTTGCAAATTTTTATGAAATCTTTGAAATATTTGTGAAATCTTTCTTTAATCTTTGCTTGTAAAATCTTTACTATTAATTTGAAATTATTAAAATCTTTCGAAATCTTCCAAATTTGGTTGAAACCTTTTTAAATCGTTTAAAACCATTGAAATGTTTGGAAATATTCGAAATTCTTGGAATATTTTAAAATCCTTATGAATTCTTTGAAATATTTATGAAATATTTCCAAAGTGATCGTTTAAAATATTTGAAATGTAAATAATATTAAGCTTTGAAATCTATGAAAACTTTGTGGATTTTTTAAAACTCTTTATGGAATTTTTTTAATCTTTCTTCAATTTTTGTTTGTCATAATAAAAACCTGTAGTGATTTTTGATCGTATATTTTGCTTCAAACGCGAAAAAATGTTCTACAATATTCGCTGAATCAAAAAATTACTCAGATTTCTTGAGTTTTAGATTTTGGACTCAAATCCTAGAAAAAAAACCCTGACAATTCCAAGTTTTTCTAGGTATCTTAAAATTATTCCAGTGCATGTATACCGCGATTTTATTATAAATGTTTTTTTTTCAGTATTTGTAAATATCTAAATACATGAAAATATTACTATTAATATGTAAATATTGAAATAGGTAAATATATATATATTTTTTTCATTTGACAAAAGTATCTTTATTAAAGAATAGTAATTTCTTAATGGTACAAATTTTTTAGGGATTCAATTAATATGTTTGATTTAGGAAGGTTTGAAATAAATAACACTAAAAAATGATTAATCACTTGTTGAATTTGCCCCTTAAATCCATGAATTTGAACAATAATTAAAACAAATTTTTATTTTATCTTCATGTGCATCAAATTCAGTTTATATTTAAGTAAAATTATTGTTGGCACTATATTAAATTTAATTTAAAAATAGATGAATTTTTAATCAAAAAGTTGAATTTTCTACCGAAAAAGACGATTTTAATCAAAATACATGAATTCTCAACCAAATAGTTGAATTCAAAATTTTTAAAAATCCATTTTAAACCAAATAGTTGAATTTTGAACTGAAAAAGATAAGTTTCTAACCAGAAATGGAATAGTTAAATTTTCAGTAAGAAATTTCACAAAAAAAAATTTCAACCAAAAAAATAACTAATTCTCAAAGAAAGTAATGAATTTTGAACGAAAATAAAAATTATTTAACTGAAATACTTGAATTTCCAACCAAGAAGATGAATTTTCAAATAAAAAAGACAAATTTTCAACCAAATAGTTCTATTTTGACCAAAAATAGATTAATCTGCAATCAAAAAAGGAATAGTTAAATTCTCAGTAAAAAAAAATAATTATTTTTAACCAAACTGATGGATTTTCCACTAAAATAATAAGTCTTTAACTGGAATAGTTGATTTTTAAACAAAAAAGATAAGGTTTCAAGTAATATGATGAATCATCAACCGGAAGAGATTACTTTGAAACTCAATAAATAAATTTGTACAAAGAGATTAATTTTCGAAGAAGTAGTTCAATTTTTAACCAAAAAGGTGAATTTTCAAACAAGAAGAATATTCAACCAAAAACTGCGATTTTTCAACAAATCACATGAGTTTTCAACCCAATAGTTGAATTTCGAAATAAAAAAATCAAATTCAAAACAAAAAAGTGGAATAAATAATTTGTCAGTTAAAGAAACTAATTATCAGACATGAAAAAAAAATTCCACAAAATAGTTAAATTTTTAACCGAAATGATGAATTCTCAACTAATACGATGAATCTTCAATATAAATAGTTTAATTTTAAATAAAAAACATGAATTTTCCACTTAAAAAATAATTTTTCAACCAAAAATGGAATAGTTAAATTCTTAGTTAAAAAAATTTATTTCAACAAAATCGTTAAACTTTTAACCAGGGAGATGAATTTTTAACTAAAATGGTGTAGCTTTAACTGGAATATTTAAATTTGTAACCAATAATATCAATTTTTTACAAAAGAGTTTAACCTTCAAACAAGTAGTTCAATTTTTAAGCAAAAAGGTTCATTTTTAAAAAAGAAAATTAATATTCAACCAGAAAGGATGATTTTTCAACAAATCACAGGAATTTTCAACCAAACAGTTGAATTTTGAAATTTAAAAAAATCCACTTTCATCCAAAAATGGAATAGATATTTGTCAGTTCAAGAAATTAATTATCAGGCAAGAAAAAAAAAGAAATTTCAAGAAAATACTTGAATTTTTAACCGGAATGATGGATATTAAACTAATACGATGAATCTTCAACAGAAATAGTTTGATTTTTAATAAAATATATGAATTTTCCACTAAAAAGCATACATTTTCAACAAAAATAATTTTTTTTTATAATAAAATCGTTAAATTTTCAACCACAGAAATGATTTTTCAACTAAAATGAGGAATCTTGAATTGGACTATAGGAATTTTTAACCAAAAAAATAAACTTTGTTCAAAAAAGTTTAAGTTTTAACCAAATAATTTCCTTTGGAACCAAATAGGCAAATTTTCAAACCCAATAGTTGAATTTTGAAATAAAAAAATCCATTTTCAAAACAAAAAATTGAATAAATAATTTGTCAGTTAAAGAAACTAATTATCAGGCAAGAAAAAAAATCAATTTCCACAAAATAGTGAAATTTTTAACCGAAATGCTGAATTTTCAATTAATATGATGAATTTTCAACAGGAATAATTTAATTTTAAATAAAATACATGAATTTTCCACTAAAAAAGATATATTTTCAACTGAAAATGGAATAGTGTAATTCTTAGTTAAAACATAATTTTCAACAAAATCGTTAAATTCTCAATCACAGAAATGTAATTTCAACTAAAATGGTGAATCTTTAACTGGAATATTTGAATTTTTAACCAAAAAGTTAAATTTTTAACAAAAAAGTTTAACTTTCAAACAAGTAATTTAATTTTCAACTAAATAGATTAATTTTCAAAGAAGCAAATTAATTTTTAACCAAAAAAGACTATTTTTCAACAAACTACATGAATTTTCAAGCAAATAGTTAAATTTTCAACTAGAGAGGTACACTTTTAATCAAATGGTTGAATTTTAAAATAAAAAAATCCATTTTCATTCAAAAATGGAATATAGATTATTTTCCAGTTATAGAAACTAATTATCAAGCAAGGAAAAAAAAGAAATTTCCATAAAATAGTCAAATTTTTAACCGAAATGATGGATCTTAAACAGGAAGAGTTTAATTTTAAATACAATACATAATTTTACAACTAAAAAAGATGAATTTTCAATTAAATAAGGAATAGTTAAATTCTTAGATTAGAAAAAATAATTTTTAACAAAATCGTTAAATTTTTAATCACAGAAATGAAATTTCAACTAAAATGATGAATCTTCAACTAGAATAGTTTAATTTTTAACCAAAAAGATCAATTTTTAACAAAAAAAGTTAACTTTTAACCAAATAATTTAATTTTCAACCAAATAGGTGAATTTTCAAACAAGAAAAATAATATTCAACCAAAAACTGCGATTTTTCAAAAAATCACATAAATTTGTAACCAAATAGTTATATTTTGAAATAAAAAAATCGATTTTCGTCTGAAAAATGGAATAGATAATCTTTTAGTTACAGTAACTAATTATGGGGTAGGACAAAAATAGAAATTTCCGCAAAATAGTTCAATTTTTAACCTAAATGATGAATTTTCAACTAATATGATGAATCTTGATTCAACATAAATAGTTTAATTTTAAATAAAATACATGAATTTTTCACCATAAAAATAAATTAATTAAATAAATAAATTTTTAACCATAAAGGCAATAGCTGAATTTTTAGTTTACAAAATTAATTTTCAACAAAAAGAGATGAAATTTCACCGAAAATGATGAATCTTTAACTGGAAAAGAAGAACTTGCAACCAAAAAGATCAATTTTTAAGGAAGGAGTTTAACTTATAACAAAGTTGTTTAATGTTCATGAAAAAAAGAATTTTCGACAAAATGGTTTAATTTTCAACCGAAATAATGAATTTTTGACTACTATGATAATTCTTCAAGATGAATATTAAATTTTAAATCAAATACACCAATTTTCAACTAAAAAAGGTAAATTTTCAACCAAAAATAGAATACTTAAATTTTAAGCCAAAAAATTAATTTTTTACGAAAATAAAATAATTTTCAACAAAATAGTTAAATTAACAACCAAAGAGCTGGATTTTGAAATCCAAATTAATATTCAACTAAAATGATGCATGTTTAACTAGAATATTTGATTTAAAAAAAAAAAGATTAATTTTTCATATAAAGAGATTAATTTTCCACCACACTAGACGATTTTTCAATAAAATACATGAAATTTGAACGAAACGAATGAATTCTCAACTAATAAAGACAAATTTTCAACCAAAAATGGAATTGTTAAATTGGCAGTTTAAAAAATTAACTTTCAACAACACTGATGAATTTTAAATGAAAAGTATACATTTCTAATAAAAGAGTTTTTTACCTTTCAACCAAGTAGTTTTTTTTCAATCAAAAATATTAATTTTCAAACAAAAAGATTTATTTTCGAACAAAAAATACAATTTTTCAACAAAATACATTAAACCACAACGGAATATTTGAATTTTCAACTAAAGTAGAGAATTTTGCAACAATTTTTAACCAGAAAGAAAAATTTTCACACAAGAAAATTGATTTTCAACCAAAATAACGATTTTGCAACAGAAGACATGAATTCTCAACAAGTTAAAAAAAAAACAACATTTTTTCGTTTAATTTACAACCAAGTAGTTTAATTTTCAAACAAAATCATGCATTTTCAACTGGAATAGTTGAATTTTCAACTAAAAAGATATATTTATAAAAAAGAAAATTATTATCCAGCCATAAAATAATATTTTTCAACAAATTACATTAATTTTCAACCAAATAATTGAATTTTCAACTGAAAGAGATACTTTCTCAACGGAATAGTTGATTACTGAACTAAAAAAGATCTATTTCCAACCAAAAATGAAATAGGTAAATTTTCGGGACAAAAATTAATTATTAACGAGGAAAAATAAATGAAACATTTAAATTTTCACCTGAAAATAAAATTTTCTGTACAAAAAATTAGTTTTCGACAAAAAACAAAACAAATTTGTAACAAAATCGTTAACTTTTCAACTAAAGGGACGAATTTTCAATTGAAATTATGAATACTTGAATAAAAAAAAAGTATTGAATATCAAAAGAGTATTAGTTTTGAATTTTCATCCAAAAGAGAGGAATTCTCAACAAAAAATGATTTTAATTATGATTTAAGAACAGTCGAATTAAACCAAAAATACGAATTGTCAACAAAGTTTTTTTCAGTTAAAAAAAAGTAACAACATTTCTTAACAAATAGGATTAATTTTATGACAAAAAGGACGAGTATCAACAAAATACATTAATTTTCATCTAAATACTTGAATTTTCAACTAAAATACCAATTTTCAATCAAAAATAGAATAGTTAAATTTTTAGTCAAAAAATTATTTTCAATTGTCCAATTTTTAATTTAAAGCGTTATTAATCTAAAATTATTTAACTTGAATTATTTTCAGTTAGTCAGAATAAAAACCTCTCGTAATTTTGAATCTAATATATTATTTTAGGCTTTTGGAGATTTCGAGTTCTGCAATCCAATTTTTTTATATTACGTACTGATTTATTTATAAATTGTAAAAATTTGAATTAAAATCTTTATTTATCTGAAATATTGCCGAATTATAAAATACTTGAACTAGGAAATTCACAAATTTAAACAATTACACATTTTTAAAATAAATATTATGGATTTAATAAAAAATATAATAATCAAAATTTTTTATAAAAAAATATATTTGTAATTATCAAAGTTTCTAAACCACTGTTTGGATTTAAAATTAAAAAAATATATTTCTGAATCATTCATTTAAATTATTGTTAGTTTAAATTCAAACAATTTTAGAAACTTTAAATATTAAAAATAATTTTTTTATACAAATATTTTTACTGTATTTTTAATCAATAAATAACATTTATTTATTAAAAAACTTTTGAAATTGTTTAAATTCGGGAATTTTTTAGTTCGGATGTTTATAATTCGGCGATTTTTTCTCGGAAATTTTATTATACGGGAATTTTATTTTTCTCAAATTATATTATTAGGGAATTTTTCAATTCGGGAATTTTATTAATCGGAAATTTTATTTTGCACGATTTTTCAGTTGTCCTATTATTTTCAATTTATCAGAATAAAAATCTCTTGTAATTTTAGATATTATTTTTGTTAAGCTTAAAGAATTTGTCTACAATATTCTCTAAATCAAAAAATTTTTCAATTTTGAGATCTTAAGTTCTGAAAGAAAAATTGTAAACTTACGTGTTGATTTAGTTCTAAATTATTTAATTTTTTTTTTTTAATTTGAATTAAGAACTCTATTTCGTAATTTCATTTTCAGTTTTATAAGCATAAAAACCTCGCAATTTAAAATGTAATATTATTCAAAAAACGCGAATTTTGTTCTACAATATTCTAAAAATTAATTTGAAAATTGCTTACATTTTTCGATTTTGGAGTTGTCGAGTTCTGCAAGCCAATTTGGAAACTTACGTATTAATTTATTTATAAATTGTAAACATTTTAATTAAAAACTTTATTAATCTAAAATTACTTTCAGTTTGTGGAAATAAAAACCTTTTGTAATTTTAAAAATATATATATTTTTTTAAACGTAAAGAATTTGGCTACAATATTGTCTAAATCCAAAAATTGCTGAAATTGTTTAATTTATTTTATTTTCATTTCTCAGAATAAAAACCTCTCGAAGTTTTAAACCTAATATTATATGAGAAACGCAATGAATTTCGTTCTACAACAATCTAAAAATTAAAAAATTGCTTACATTTTTTGATTTTGGTGTTTTCGGGTACAGAGAGCAAATTTGTAAACTTACGTATTGATTTCTTACTAAATTTTTTCAATTTATATTTTATCAGAATAAAAACCTTTTGGAACTTTGAATCTTACGTTTTTTTTTTTAAACTAGACAAAGAATGTTTGTCTACAATATTCTGAAAATTAAAAAATTGCTCCATTTTTTATTGTGAGGTACTGATTCATTTATGAATGATCAAATTTTGAATTTAAACAATAATTTATCTGAAATTATTTAACTTTTCATTTTCCATTCATCAGAATAAAAATATCTCGTAATATAATATTCATGAGCGAAATTGAAACTATTTCCTGATTCCACAGTCCGATCTAGAATCCGATTATCTTCCCGCCCAAAAATTTCCCCCACTATAGAAAACAAAACAACTCCAAAATCTAACCTACATTAAAACTAAAGTACTCAAAAATAAAAAAACAAAAATGCCAAACAAAAAAAGTGAACTCGTAAATATTTATACCAATCAACAAAAAAATAATGCAAACAAAAAAAACAAACAAACATGACTATAATTGATTGAAATCCTCAGACTCTAAAAAAACTCAATAAAAACTTTCAAACAAAATCAATTTAGATGCTATTTCTTTCCTGCACTGACCACAATTTACTGACCTTTGGGGAAATGATCAAGGCAACCTTCGGAAAAAGCGATTTGGGCCTTATCGCCTTTTCAATTTTAACACTTCGACTTAGTCCCGGCAATGATCTCGAAGTCCTGGTTTCCCTCTTCCTCACTTTTCTCGACGGCTTCTTCTCGGATTCTGCATTCTTCAATTTTTTGGCATCCGATTTTCCGGATTGTCCAGCCGGGGAGCTCTCAGGCGTCGGAAGTGAGTTCATTGCTCCAAATCAACAATCAAAACTTAAGTAACACACTTAAGTTTCCATATCTGCACTTTTCGATTTCGGATTTTTTTCTCACACCCACATCACATCGTC
>JAUELO010000004.1:1068850-1079211 GCA_032357855.1 Amphibolips quercusostensackenii | reverse complement strand
GTTTGAAACTCAATTATCCCAATTGAAGATTTATAATTTTAGTTGAAAATTCAAATGTATGGTTTAAAATTAATTTTGTTGTTGAAAAGTAATATTCTTGGTTAAAAAATGAAACTATTTTGTTGAAAATTCAACGGTTTATTATTTGAAATTTAAGTCTTTTTTGGCAGAAATATGAACTTTTACATTTTTCTTTAAGAATTAATTTTTTTATTGAAAATTAAACCACTTGGTTAAAAAAAAGCTTCTTTCTTAAAAATTAACATTTTTAATTAAAAATTAATGTATTTTGTAGAAAATTTATCTTTTTGCTTGAAAATTTAACTATTCCAGTTAAAGATTCAACATTTTAGTTGAAAATGAATTTTTTTGGTTTGAAACTCAATTATCCCAATTGAAGATTTATAATTTTAGTTGAAAATTCAAATGTATGGTTTAAAATTAATTTTTTTGTTGAAAAGTAATATTCTTGGTTAAAAAATGAAACTATTGTGTTGAAAATTCAACGGTTTTTTTATTTGAAATTTAAGTCTTTTGGTAGAAATATCAACTTCTACATTTTTTTTAAGAATTAATTTTTGTTTATTGAAAATTCAACCACTTGGTGGAAAAATAAGCTTCTTTGCTCAAAACTAACATTTTTAGTTAAAAATTAATGTATTTTGTAGAAAATTCGTTTTTTTTTTTTGTAGAAAATTAATCTTCTTGGTTGAAAATTGATCTTTTTAGCTAGAAATTCAAATTTTGCAGTTTATGATTCA
This sequence comes from Amphibolips quercusostensackenii, assembly GCA_032357855.1. Taxonomy (NCBI): domain Eukaryota; kingdom Metazoa; phylum Arthropoda; class Insecta; order Hymenoptera; family Cynipidae; genus Amphibolips; species Amphibolips quercusostensackenii. Next base: position 1,078,450 of record JAUELO010000004.1, on the reverse strand, counting down.
ACATTTTTGTTAAAAATTAATCTTTGTGATTAAAAATTCAACTATTCCAGTTAAAGATTCATAATTTTAGTTGAAAATTTAACTATCTGGTTTAAAATTAATTTTTTTGTTGTAAATAATATTTTCGGTTGAAAAATGAAACTATTTTGTTAAAAATTCAACTGTTCGTTATTTGAAATTTCAGTATTGTTTGTTAGAAATATCAACTATTACATTTTTCTTTAAGAATTCATTTTTTTAAATAAAGATTCAATGGTTTTTAAATTGAGATTTAAGTCTATTTTGGTAGAAATATAAACTTTTACATTTTTCTGGAAGAATTCATTTTTTTAAATTGAAAATTCAACACTTTTCCAGTTGAAAATTCATAATTTTAGTTAAAAATTCAACTGTCTGGTTTAAAATTAATTTTTGTGTTGAAAAGTAATATTTTCGGTTAAAAAAAGAAACTAATTTGTTAAAAATCCAACTGTTTTTTATTTAAAATTTAAGTCTTTTTTTGTAGAAATATCAGCAGTTACATTTTTTTTTAAGAATTAATTTTTTTTTATTGAACATTCAACTACTTGGTTAGAAAATAAGCTTCTTTGTTAAAAATTAACATTTTTAGTTAAAAGATTCATGTATTTTGTAGAAAATTAATTTTCTTGGTTGAAAATTGATATTTTTTTATTGAAAATTCAACTATTCCAGTTAAAGAATAAAAATTTTTAATTGAAAATTTATCTCTTTGGTTGAAAATTTAACTGTCTTGTTGAAAATTTGTTTTTGTTGATAAAAATGAATTTTTTAAACTGAAAATTCATTTAATCCAGCTGATGATTCCAGCATTTTAGTGAAAATTTAACTTTTGGTTGAAAATGTATCTTTTTTAGTTGAAAATTTATCTATTGTGTTCATGTCTTTTGGTTTGAAAATTAAAAAAATTTTTGTTTGTTTATTTAACTCTTTGAATTGAAAGCTTTCCAATTCAAGATATTTTAAAGTAGGTCAAATTTTGAAAAAGGACAATATTTTCAATGAAATGAAAAGGAATTGAACTTGTATTATTTCTGAATAAAAGCATTTAAAACTGGATAATTTTAAATTGAAACTATTTTAAACAGAAGCTTTCGGAATTAAAAACTTTTAAACTTAAATTTTTTGAACTTGGACAATTTTATCAGGAAGGCCTTGAACTTGTATTATTTCTAATTAAAAGCGTTCAAAATTGATTAATTTTGTTTTGAATTCAATAATCTTGAAACTGAATGATTGCAGATTAAAATTTCAAAAATAGGACAATTTAAAAACGTTAAAAATAGAATATTCTCGGATTAGAATTTTGAAAAATAGATCATTTAAAATTTAAAGGAATGAAAATTGTTCTATTGTTCGTAAAAATAATTAAAAATTGAATAAAATTTTACCATTCAAAATAAAAAAAATTTCAATTATATACCTATAAAATTGAATTATTCTAAAAAAGCTTTCGAAGTAAAATATAATTTTTAATGGGAAACATTAAAAATGGACAAATGTATACTGTAGAACCTTGAAACTTAAACAAATTTGAACTTCATTTAAAACTAAAAAAAAATTTAGTCGCCCTTTTAAAATCTCTATTATAATATTTTACGCGAATTTAAATCGTTTAGAAATTACAAATTTAAAATTTTAATTGTACTTTACGAAATTATCATTTCACTTTTGATCGTAAAATTTAAAATTTAGCGTTTACCATGTAAATTGAAAATAAGTTGAAAAATTCGGAAAAAACTGCTTTTTAACTATATTTGAAGAGAAAATTACTGTAAACAATAATGAATTGTTAAAACAATTTATTGAAACATATAATTATCAATATAAAGTAATACTTTATGTATTAGAAAAAATTAATTTTAAGTCCCTTTTTTTGTGTGGATTGGAACAAATTTGGGGGCGATATGCATGAAAATTCGAAGAAAAAAATGTAGACCACCGTAGTCTACATGTCCCATATTTCATTCATAATTGAACAATTAGAAAATTTAACCCCTGATAGTTCTAAAAATTGAAATTTATAACGTTGAAAAAGAGACACTTTTTAATTCTATCTTTGAAAATATTGATCATATAATTTTTCAGCAAAAGAAATTATCTATCTTTTTTTTTTAGAAGGGAAAAAGGAGTTTCCACATTTTTCGAATTTTATTTTAAACTGAACAAGTAGAAAATTAAAACATTAATAGTTGCAAGAATTTAAATTTAAAACGTTGAAAATTGGACAATTTTGAATTCTATACTTGAAAATATTGATAATTTTTAAACAAGAAAAATTTTCTCTTTTCCCTATTTTTTATTAGAAATTGAATTAGCAGAAAATGAAAACCTTAAGGTTTTTAAAACGTCTCGGGTTTTAGCCACATCTATAATACGTCTACAAAAATGCATTGTTTAATGTAAAATTTTAACTACATAATCTAAGGGCAATTTTACTCAAGGGAGCATAGCGATTTTTAAAAATATTCTTGCTGTTTTTTTTGTGATTGAAAATTGAGCGCCTGTAAAATGCAACGCGCTAGCTGACTCTGTATGACGGGCTGCAGTCGCCTGGTGTGACGCCGGTAAGGAAGTTATTTTTTTACCATCAAACTAACTTACCACCAAAATTGAGTGCAGTCTTTAAAATAATTATTTAATAAATAATAATGATAAATTGAAAAAGTAGATACTTATAAAATATTTCTAAAACCTTTCCGAAGAATAAAAGAACATTTTTTTATTATTTATTAATTAATTATTTCACGCACTGCACTCAATTTTGATGTAAGTTAGTTTTATGGTGAGAAAAAAATAACTTCCTTACCGGGAAAAATGATATTATATAAATCACGCATATTTTCGTTTATAAAAACAAAACAAGACCATTTTTCTAAAAAAGGACGGTTACAGATCTTGTATTTAGCCATTTAGATTATGTGGTTAAAATATTATATTAAACAATTCATTTTTGTAGAAGAAAAGTTGACATTTGTAATACATGAGCCAAAATCAAGCACCAGGAATTAATAACATAATTTTTTAATGAAAAATTATTTTTTTGAAGAAGGAGGAAAGGAGTGCCCACATTTCCCGAAATCGATTAATTTGGTGAAGTTAAAGAAGGAACTCAAGAAGACTGGAATTAAAAGAGAATGTGCCGCTTGTCAGAGAGACGAAGCAAATTCGCCTCAAGTTGTCGAAGAAGGGGTAATTTTTTCTTTCCAAATTTTTAAAACAATTATTCAACTATAAAAATATTTAATTAATAAGTTTTGAAATAAAAATCTTTTTAGTACGAGCCCTGTCCCCCAATTTTGTGGGTCTGCTTACAATGTGGAAATCAAGCTTGTGGAAGATTTCATAAAAATCATGCAGTAGAACATTTTAAAACACCACACAGCGATTGTCACAGTCTCGTTGTTGACACTCATCAGTGGAGTGTTTGGTGCTACGAATGTGACGATGACCTCAGTCCTGATTACAGGTGATAAATTTAATTTAAATTGCCCCTTTTCTTTCCGAAAATTTCATTAAGAAGAAACATACAATGAGAAAAAATCGAAGATTTTTTAATGCCCTTGAAAAATGTTAAAATTTTATCAATTCCGTCTCATTTTGCAAAATATATAATTTTTACAGGTTTTATACCTACAGGTAAACGTAGAAACCTTGGAAATGTTAGGAAATTTTTGCGAGAGTGTGCATAATTTTTTTTTAATTGTAATATAAAATTAAATATTAATAATTCTTGATTTGTAAAAGTATCTTTAGTGGAAACCTCTCTACAGTTTACCTATAATTTACTTATTGCAAAATTATTGAAGATTCACCATTTTAATTAAAGATTTGTCAGATTAATTGAAAATTCATCTTTGGTTGAAAATGTAACTAATACTTTGTTGAAAATCAATTTTCTGTCTAAAAATTTAACTATTTCAGTAGAAAATTAAACTATTTTTCTGAAAATACGTTTTTTTGTGAAGAATTAGATTTTTAAGAGAAAATTGAACTATTCTATTTTTGGTTAAAAATTTATTTTCTTTCTCTTCTTTCAATTGTTATTTTTGTTCCTAATGAGTCGAAAATAAGGTATTTTGGAAGTCTGTTTTTTAATTGTAAATCTTTTTCATGCTTTTTTAGCATTTTAAATAAAAAAATATATCTCTTTTTAACGAAATTTCAACTATTCGTCTGAAAATTGACATTTTTTACTTAAAAATTCAACTATTTGTTAAAAAATTAGTGTACTTTGTTGAAAATTCGTCTTTTTATAGGAAATTAATTTTTATGGTTGTAAATTTCTCTTTTTCATAAATATTTCAACTATCCGAATATTCATAATTTTAGTTGAAAATTCATCAGTTTAGTTGAAAAGTTCAAAATTTACCAATTCGAATGAAAATTGGCATTTTTTAATAGAAATTTCAGCTATATTGTTGAAAATAACGTATTTTGTTTTAAAAAATTGATTTTCTAAAGAAAATTATATTCTTCTTTGAAATTTAATCTTGTCTAAAAATTCTTCTTGTCGGTTTAAAATTCAAGTATTCCAGTTAAATATTTATCATCTCAGTTGAAAATTCATCTGTTAGGTTGGAAATAAAATAAGTTGGTTAAAAGTTTAACTCTTTTGTTAAAAAGAATTTGAACTTTTTAATTATTTAAAATTATTTTTTAGTTGAAAGTTCGTCTTTTTTACAGAAATCAGTCTTTTTGGTTGGAAATTCATCAAAAATTAAATTATTTCGTTGAAATATTCATCATTTTAATTAAAAATTGATCTTTCTGGTTTGAAATTCAACTATTCTAGTCAAAGATTTACAATTTTAGTTCAAATTTAATCACTTTGCTTGAAAATGTAACTATTTTTTTAAATTAGTTTTGTTATGTTGAATGTAATTTTTTAAACTTAAAATTTAACTTGTTCCACTCGAATATTGAAAATTATTTTTTTTTTTTGAAAGTTGATCTTGTCTGAAAATTTTTCTGGTTGGTTGAAAATTCAAGTATTTCAGTTAAATATTTATTATTTTAGTTGAAAATTTATCTTTCAGGTTGGAAATAAAATTGCTTGGTTAAAAGTTGAAGTTTTTTGTTAAAAAATTTTTTTTTCTGAAGGTTCCTAATTTTAATTAAAATACATTTTTTCGGTTGAAAAATCAGCTGTTTGGTTGAAAAATTGTTTTTTCTTTGAATGAAAAGGGATTTTGTTCCGAAAATTTAACTATTTTGTTGAAAATTTGTTTCCTTTTTGGTTGAAAATTATTTTTTTGCTTCAACTAAAAATGTAACTATTATACCCGTTAAATATTTCATAATATTAATTAAAAACTCATTTCTTTGGTTGAACATTTATTTTTTTTACTAAAAATTTAATGATTCAATTTTTGGTTGAAAAATGATCTTTTTCAGTTGAAAATTCATATTTTTTTGGAAGGAATCAATCTTTTTGGTTAAAATTTTTCTTTTTGGTCTGAAGTTTAATTATTTCATTCAAATATTCATCATCTTATTTAAACATTTTATAGTTTTAGTTAAAAATTCATCTGTTTGGGTGAACATAATTTTTTTAACTTTAAACTGAATTTTTTAGTTGACAATTTATCTTTTTCAATAAAAATTAATTTTTGTTAGTTTGAAAATTCAACTTTTTCAGTTGAAAAGTCATCATTTTTATTGAAAATTCACAAGTTAGGTTAAAAATTAATTTTAATAACTAAAAATGTAACTATTGCATTTTTTGGTTAAAAGTTAATTTTTTTAGTTCAAAATTCAACTATTTGATTGAAAATTTGTCTCGTTTAATTGAAAATTCAACTCTTGTTAAAAAATTCATGTTTTTTTTAAGTATATTTTTTTGGTAGAAATTAATCTTGTGGTTTGAAAATTCAATTTTTTGGTTGAAAAATGAGCTATTTTATTGAATATTCATTTTTTGTTTGGCTTAAACTTAGTAATTTTTTTTACATGAAAATTTAACTATTCCAGTTAAATGTTCCATCTCCTCAGTTAAAAATTTATTTCTTTGGTCCTTTTTGATAGAAATTTTTCTTTTTTTTTTGATAATTTATTAGTTTGGTTGAAAATTTAATCATTCCAGTTGAAGATTCATCGTTTCAGTTGAAAATTCATGACTTTTTTTTAGAAAATATAACTACTTTTTTAAATTATTTTTTTTTAAAGAATTTTTTCTTAACTGAAAATTCATCTCTTTAGTTAAAAATTGATGTTTTAACTGAAAATTTAACTATTCCATTTTTGGTTGAGAATTTGTCTTTTTAGTTGTAAATTACACTATTTCGTTGTAAATTCATGTATTTCGTTGAAAAATTGTATTTTTTGATAGAAAATCAATCTTTTTGTTTGAAAATTAATGTTTTATGTTTTAAAATTTTCCTTCTTGTTTGAAAATGCAAGCATTCCAGTTAAATATTAATCATTTCAGATGAAAATTGATCTTTTTGGTTGAAAATAAAACTATTTGTTTGAAAGAGTTCTTAAAAATTCAAATTTTTGGTTTAAAATTCATTTTGTCCAGTTAAAGATTCACTAATTTAGTTGAAAGTTTATCACTGATTGAAAATATGTTTTTGTTTTGTAGTGGAAAATTAATTTTTTAAACTGAAAATTCAACTTTTTCGTAGAAAAGTTGTCTTTTCTAGCAGAAAATTCAACTATTCCATTGAAAATTCATTTAGTTTATTGAAAAATCGTCTTTTTTGGTAGAAAATTAATTTTTTTTTAATTTTAAAATTACTCTTTTGTTAAAAATTTATTTTTTTGATTAAAAATTCAACTATTCCAGTTAAAGATGCACCACTTTAGTTGAACAATCATCAATTCGACTAAAATTTTTTTCTTTTTTCTGAAAAATTAATTTTTTTACTGAAAATACAATTATTCAATTTTTGGTTAAAAAATTATATGTTTTTTTAGTTAAAAATCTTCTTTTTTGGTATAAATTAATATTTTTGGATAAAAATTAATCTTTTTAGTTGAAAATTCAATTATTCTAGTTAAAGATTCATAATTTTAGTTGAAAATTAATCTTTTTGGTTGAAAATTTAGTTATTTTAGTTAAAGATTCATCATTTTAGTTAAAAAATTAATCTCTTTGGTAGGACATTAATTTTTTACTCAAAATTTCACTGTTCAATTTTTGGTTGAAAATTCATCTATTTTGTTGAACACTTGTCTTCTTGGATAAAAAATTAATCTTTTTTGGCAGAAGTCATCTTTCTTGGTTTAAAATGATCTTTTTTTTTATTGAAAAATCAACTTTTCGAGTTGAATTTTTTTTTCTTTTTTGAAAATTCAACTACTAGGTTGAAAGTTGAACTACTTTGTTAAAGATTCATGTATGTTAAGATTCAAGTTTTTTGTTGAAAATTCGTTTTTTTTGTTGAAAATGAATTTTTTCTATCGGAAAATTTAACTATTCAATTTTGTGTTGAACATTTTTTCTTTATGAGTTTAAAATTGAACTATTTTGTCAAAAACTGATTTATTTTATGCCTTACCTATTTGGTTGAAAATTTAATTCTTTGGTTAAAAGTTCAACTATTTTCTTGAAAATTCTTTTTTTTTTTGTTTCAAAATTCTTGAATTTTGTTAAAAATTTATCTTTTTTGTCGATTTTGAAGAATTTATTTACAAGAAGTAACGGCTTTCTTACGGTTTCAAAGATCTAGAAGAGATTTTTGAATATTTTTTTCCAATTCATTTAGAATTTGCACTGAATTCTTATTTTATTATTCCTAATTATTTTTTATCATTTTGAATTCTTCTAAATTCACTCAATTCAACTAAATTCAATGGATTTTTTAAAAATGTTTTGTTTAATTCATCTTGAAGTCTTTAAAACCCACGTTAAATTGTAAGGCATTTCATCAAATCCTTTTAGATTTTTTTTTCTAAATTAATTTCGAACTTGCTCAATTCAAGCAATTTTTTCATATTAAAAATTTTTTTTTTAAATTCAGCTTGAATTTTTATGAATTTTATCGGAATTCTTCTCATTTTCCTCAAATTCACTATAATTTTACTGAAATCAGTGGAATTTTTGCTACGTTTTAAATTATTTCAAATGCTTTTAAATTGCTTCGTTGTCATTAGTCACTTTTTTTCAATTAGAAATTAGTAGGATTTTAAAGATTTGAAGAGATATAAAATTATTTTTTGGAATTCACCCTGAGTTCTTTTTAATTTATCCTGAATTCTTTCAATTCTTTGGAATTTTTGTAATTTACTTGAATTCTTCTAAACTTACTTAATTCTACTTAATTCAATCGATATTTTGGAAATTTATAAAGTTTTTATGTAATTGATTCTGATGATCAATTGATAAAATGATGAAAGGATTTGAAATATTTTATGGTATTTTTTCAAAACCTTGGAAATTTTCAAGAACTTTAAAAAAGTTTTGTTAAAGGATTTGAAATATTTTAGGTTCTTTTAAAAGATTACAAGTAATTTTTAATTGATTTCAATATTTTGATGAGATTTCAAAGGATTTCAAATAATTTAGAAAATTTTAAAAGGTTCCCAGAATTTTTTAATTAATTGCTTGATGTCTTATAAATTTCATTTAATTCTTCTAATTTCTCTTAACTTTGTCTAAATTTACTCAAATTTTTATTGTAATCATTGGAATTTTTGAGATTAAAAATTTTTTTTTAATTTAATTATTTTTTCAATTTAATTGGAATTGCTTTGTAGTCATTAATTACTTCCTGAGTTAGAAATGACTAGGATTTCCAAGATTTGAAGAGATGTGAAATTTTTTTGGAAATAACCCTGAATTTTGTTTAATTCTTTGGAATTCTAACTTGAATTTTTTTAATTTACTTGATTTTTTTTTAATTCACTCAATTCTATTTCATTAAATGGATCTTTTATTATTTTAAAGTTTTTATTTAATTGATCCTAAATTCTTTTAAACTTGCCTTGGATTCTTAGGCATTTCATCATATTCTTTTGCATTCTTCTGAATTTTTCTGAGCTCATTTCAAATTTACTGAATTCAAAAAAGTTTTTTCATAATTTTAAATTGTTCTTTATTTATATTCATCTTTGTAGGTTGAAGGTTCAACTATTTGGTTGAAAATTCAACTTTCTTTTTAAAAAAAATTGTGTTTCAGGCTTGAAACTTTAAATATTTGGTTAACAGTTCAACTATTTTGTTAAAAATTAATTTTTTTGGCATGAAAATTCATCTCTTTTGGGTAATATCTAATCTTTTTTATTAAAAACTGCAGCGTTTTGGTTGAATGAAAGTTCCCATATTTTGTTAAAAATTCGTCTTTTTTGATCGAAAGTTCAACTGTTTTGATAGAAAACTCAATCATTTGGTTAAAAATTGTAATATTTGGTAGAAAATTAGTTTTTTGTTGAAAATTCATAACTTCCGAGTGAAAGAAAATTCGTCTTTTTGGCTACGAAATTCAACAATTTATTTGACAATTCATATTTTGTTGTTGAAAATTCGTCTTTTTTGATAGCAAATTAATCTTCATGGTGGAAAATTGATGTTTTTGGTTGAAAATTAAACTGCTTTGTTAAAAATTCATTTTATCAGTTGAAGATTCATCTTTTTGG
>JAUELO010000004.1:990557-1010842 GCA_032357855.1 Amphibolips quercusostensackenii | reverse complement strand
GGGATTACTTTGAAGGGGACAACATAAATATTGAGAAATAAATAAATATTTTTTGAGAAAACCATAAAGTCACCTTATTTTTTGAACTCACCTCGTACTACAACTGATATTCCAGGGTCGGACTCTTCGAAAAAATCTCCACGAAGCATGTCATCCAGTTCAGCCAGATCTTTTTGCTTGCAAAAAACGTGGATGTTGATAATTTTTCTGGTTCTAAAGCATCGCTTTTCCTCTATTGAATGCCTGCCCAAAGTTAGTCTCAGTGTCGCCTCTCTTTCCCTGTTGCCGGCTTGTTATGACTGTGTTAGTGTAGACGCTCCGGTTATATAACCCCATTTTCGATTGTCTTTGGCATGGATTTGCAGAAGAGGTTGCGAAAATTGCGAAAGCTCTAAGCGTTTTTCGCACTACAGAGCATGCAGTGACGCCATGTAACCTTTTCGTTAAGGGGTCATACAGGTATCTTACCACTCACAGCAGGAGGTGCCTGAGTCGATCCATCCACTGAAAATTATTGATATTTTCCGGTCTATCGCATTGACTCTGTCTTGATCGGCTCCTGGTAGTCGGCTCTGGGGTAGTCGGCATTATTATCTGACTCATTTGCGAACCGGCCAAATCTCAATACTTTTAAGGAGCTGGATCAACTTAGGGTCGACCTACTGGAGTGCTGTGATACCAGTATGGCCTCTAAACCAAAAAATTACATGGCGCGACTGCATGCTCTGTTGTGCGAAAAATTCCCAGAGCTCTTACATTTTTCGCATAAAGGACTGCTCTTGAGCCTAAAGATCTAGCTGAATTGGATGACGAGCTTTGTGGAGATTTTTCCAAAAAGTTTGACCTCTAGACCATCAATTCTAGCGTGTATAAGGCAGCGAGAGCTTTGGCAGACGCAAACCGTAAAACAAAATCAACGGTTGATCATAAGACCAAAAAGCGAATGCATCAACTCATTAGAATGATAGGCTGGGCATGGCAGTACGCGTCCTGCATTCAGTGTGTGACTAACTAGATGACATCTGGCAGGAATTTCACTGCCAAAGTTCGATACTTTGTGTGCGAAGTGTAGACCTATCATCATACACTCGGCAAGTCAAAGCTGCTGACAATTAGGCATCATACTGTTGACAAAATAGAAATACTATCTGACGCTAGGAAAAGTCTAGAGCGGAGAGAGAGATGTGTCAGAGAAAATAAACAATTTTTCTCTTTCCCATCTCGACTCTTCCAAGATCCATCACATAATATCGACCACACGCCCAAACCAGAGGAGGTCGAAGCATTTTGGCGAGAAGTTTACAAAGTTCAGCATCCACTGAAAGAAAACACAAAGAATATCAATAGCTTCAAGGAGCTGTGCAATGCCCTTATAATACCTGAGGAGGAATGCCCGCCTAATACTACGGAAGAGGTGAAAAATATTTTGAGAGGCATAAAGAACTATTCCGCTCCCGGACTAGATGGTATCAAAAGCTTCTAGTGGAAGAAGTATCCTTTAACCCACCAGCATCTAAAGCATTTTTACCTTCATATCTGAAGTCGGAAGAGCCTATTCCGGATTAGTTTGTGGATAGGCGCACAGTGCTCCTGCCGAAGATGAGCAGCTTAGCTGTTAAAAAGCTTAAAAGTTCATTCACACATCGTGAGGTGCATATGGAGATTGATGTCGCTTTGAAAAACCAGATTTACTATCTTATCTGGAAAAAATCGTGTGACAACTAACAGCGTCACCTTTTAGAGAGGTGTGTTTCAGGGCGACGCAATGAGCCCTCTCTTCTTTTGTCTTATATTATTGCCACTATCTCTCGCACTACGTCATTCCGAAGGGTACTTCTGCGAAAAACCTGGGAATAGAAAGCATAAGGTCAATCATGTATTTTACGTAGATGATCTTGAGGTCTGCTCTAAAAATAAAGAGAAATTACATCTATCTTTAGGGATTGTCAAGCAATTCACTCAAGAGATTGGAATGGAGTTCGGGTTATAAAAATGCGCCAAGGTATGTTTATGAAAAAGGGAACTTAATGGCATTCCCGAAGACCCTAAGCTCGTCGACAAAAGCGCTATAGACATCTTGGCGCTAGAGAAAACTATACATACTTGAGCGTGCCACAGAGCCGCATTCGGGACATAACATCTATAAAGGATACTCTCCGATGCAAATACAAACGCCTCATCTGACGGATGTGGTCTTCTGAACTGTCGTTAAACGAACCAAGTACAGCACATATAGTCGCAAGTGAACGAGACCTTCTTCTTGAAATGGTCAAGGAACACAAAGAAGTTGGCAAAGAAGCGTTTCTGTGCAAAACAGCAGAATAGGCTGCTAAAACACTTGGCCTCAACTTCAATATTAGGGGTGAGCAAAATGCATTAAATCTTATTCATCTCGAATACTGTCTTTCGTGAACAGCTCCTCGACAAGAGGATGCTCGGCACTTTCCACAGAAATGCGGAGGATCGGTCGATGTTGTATGAGCTAACGTTTGCTCTTCTTTAATTACTGGATTAAAGTCAGGTACAAAGGGACCTCTATTACCAAACTACTACCCCTGGACTATCAGTTATTTAGTGTTTGATGCGGCGAGCGCTTTGGTTCATTCAAATTGAAAGCTGGGCACTTGTGATCAGTGCTCTCTGACGTGCAAAAATATCTCTGGTTCGTAACCTCAAAATCATATCCGCGTGCCATAATTATGCTCAGGTACTTCCGAAATGGATAAAGAAGGCTCTGATTCTTGACACGCTTTGTGTTCATGAGACGCACGTGAATTTTGCCGACCTGTCGTTGTGATTTCGGCATGCCCCGTGACCACCCAACTCACCGTCGTGATACTTGACTATAGTTGTGATTTACTGCGGTTCTACTTGGAGACAGTGTCACTTTCATACATGACAGTTGCTTCCAATGAGTCCTGCCCACGGATGATACCAAGTTAAGCAAACGTGGGTAAATCCTTGATGGGGTAGCAGACTGATTTAATTATCGCAACAGGACGGAACGGTTTCTCCGACAAACTTAGAGGCAGACCGATCAATGGATCGTCGAGTTACAATTTACTTGTGACAACACTGGCGATTTCGGTAATTTTATTAGGTTAAAACTGAAATAAGAAACACAAAATCGTGGCTTGAGAGATCGAACCGGATCTTCCACGGCAAGTGCGAGGACGGCCACTCTTCAAACGATGCTGAAGGCGTTGACGGTACACCTATCCCAGAAGTTTTTTTTTTAGGGAGGTGGATTTGGAACACCTCAAGTCTCGCGACCTAGCTGATCGTTGCTCAAATTGATTTCGCGAAGTCTAAGTAAGTGGTCAGCATTTATTTATGGGTCATCAAAATTATGGCATTCTAATCCTAAGTGTTTCATTTTACTCAAATGCATTTTAAAGTTTCCCTATATGCCTGTATGTCCTAGCTTTTTGCTTTTAGGAATCTTGTCCCAATCAGTTTTCTTCGCAAAACGCTAAAGTCGCTTTTGTTGAAGGAATTAAAGTGAACGATTCTTGAAATATTTAGTATTTAAACTCTAAGGTATTTCCGGCAAATTATCATTTTGGAATCTTGAGTTTAAATAATCGCTAGATCTAGAAGTTTGTAGCTACAGAAATGTGAAACGCATAAAATCAAGAATAAATCCTCATATTCTTGAAGTCTGGTCCTGGAATCTAAATACATATTACGCAGTTGCAAGGTGGTCATAAAAAAATGTTTAGTCATGTAATGTAAATTTCTGCAAAGCTATAAAAACACGAAATATGGTAACATAAATAAGATTTAGTTACCTTTTATGAACTGGCATGGAATTAGACGTTGCATCTGATAAAAATGAGGACAAGTGACTGATCTTTTATTTTTAACTTCGCAATAATTTCATCCCACGATTGAATATTTTCTTTTGATTACTCAGCAATGACGTAATATTTATTAATGTTCTTGATCCAGATCTATCAAGTTGTATTTGCTTTTGATTTCTAAATTTTATTAATTTTTGAGAATATTTTTTTTAGATTTGACAAAAATTTGAACGTAATATTTAAAAAATTAATGATTATGATGCGAAAATTTTTAAACTTACAAACATTTGCTGTTTGAAAGTCGCAGACTTAGTTTCTGCATAGACGTTCGCCTTTGAAGTAAGGCATGAATTTTTACATTTTGATACCATACAATAATTTGTGAACTTTTTTACACTGTAGAAGAGATAAGAAAAATTAAATTATTTACAAAAACTTACAATACACTAGTCTACAAATTAAATTCTTTTTTGTACATTTATTGACGATATATTTTTTCCATGCGTTTTGATCTGCTAAACTTGAAAATTGCATTAAAATTTTTTTTATGGATTGGTATTTGAAATTTTGTAATGTTTCATTTTTTTCTGAAACAATGACTATTTAAAAAAAATTTTTTTGTTCATGCATCTAAACTACCTTAAGAGATATTTAGTAATTCGAAAAAGATACACAAATAGGTTAAGACTTGAAAAGATTACAAAAAATTTAGATAACAATTTTTTAGATTCCTCAAAATGTTGAAGAGCTGGGAGAATTTGAGGCTATGTTTTTAATGATCAAAGATTTTCCCAAATAATAGAATCAATACGAGTCAGTTTAAAAGATGTTTGCAATTTCATCTCTTCTGGTAGAAGTTAATTCATTTTTTATTAAAAATGCAACTGTTTTGTTGAAAATTAATCTGTTTTTATACTTTGTTAAAAATTCGTGTTTTTTTCTAAAATGTATTTAACTCTATTTGTATAAAAATAAAATCTTTTCAAGTTAAAATATAAAAAAATACACTTTTTGTTGAGGACTAACCTTTTTTAATTAGAAATGTAACTATTCTGTTAAAAATTCGACATTATTTGCAGAAAACTAATCTTTTTGGATGAAAATTAATGTTTTGGTTGGAAATTTAATTACTTGGTTACCTACTAAATTGTGTTCTCTGTTAAACATTTATCATTTTAGTTGAAAATGTATAACTTTGGTTGATAATGTAACTATTTCGTTAAAAATTTGTCCTTTTTTTAGAAAATGAATCTTTTCTGATAAAGCCGATCTTGCAGAAAATTATTTTCCTTTAGATGAGTTTAAAATGTTATTAATTAAAAATTAAAATATTTCTTTGATGAAAATTCAACATTTTGCTTAAAGATTAATTTTTTTGGTAGAAATTTTGTCTCGATGTATCTGAAATATTTAAAAATCTTTTAGAGTTGTCTTAAAAATCGTATCCAAATTGTATCCCAAAGACAAATAAACTCAGGAAATGAATAATTATTCTAAATTTTGATTTTGTATTAAAAATTTTTGTACCCCTTAAATAAAAAAGCTACACGTGCGCGTAGAGCATGAAAGCTGATGCTTTTATCTTTAAATATTGACAATTTAGTGCAAGTAAGTTTATCGCGATTTGTTCCCTCAATATTCAAATAATATAATTTCCAGATAAGGTTAAAGAACAAGACAATAAAATAATATCTTGAAATTATTCTTTAAGTCAATAAGGCTGTCATTAATTATGAAGTTGTTAATCTATATAAAATTTATTATGCTTTATCGTTATTCATTAGGTAGGGTGAAGAAAGTTGCACTATAAAAGTCGAATTCATTTCTTTTCTGTCGCAATAATTCAAAACGGGAAAATAGCTTCAGTATTTTTTGTTTGGCGAATTTCTACTTGATAATTAATCATTGATTGTTTCTAACGATGAAGAAACTGTCTTATTTGAGTCTTCTGATATTTTGTACACTTTTGTCGCAAGGAAATGCGGCTGTATTAGATGAAAATATTGGTGAGAAAATTTTTTGTTTTGTTATTTTAATATATTTCATATACGCGAATTTCATTCTCGCATATTCTTTAAACACTGTAAAATTAATTCGTGTGGTTTGAATGTGTCGTTGAAATTATTCACAAAACTAAAATAACTAATACAAAAAGGTTTTTTTTAACAATTTAAAACTTGTTAAATTTTTATATTTCTGGCTAAAATTCCTGCCTTGAAGATTTTCGTGACCAAAATCAATCTATGGGTCTGAGTGACCCATAATGTGCTCCAATGGTTAAAAATGATTCATTGCTCCGATAAGGAGGTACGATATTATGCAATCTCAATACGATTTCTTCCAATTTAAAATACTGTATCAATGAATATTTTTCACATGATTGTGTAAAATTTAAAGTAATGTACCGTTGCTGGCTTTCAATATATTTAGCTTTAAATGTACTGATTTTTCAATGGGGTCTTATAGGAGAGCAGCAGCTGCGCTGTATCTAATGAATTTTCACGACTAGAATTTCCATAAGATTTAAAAAAAAAGATAGTTCAATTTATTCTGAATGCGGATAAATAAAAAAATGGGTTTTTCAGGTCTATTATTCTTAATTTTTTTTCAAATCACAGAGACATATCTCAAACTTTTTTGTACTAGGCGCCCAACGACTAGCCGCTGGCGTGTGCCAGCGCGATCGTTGTCAACATCGCGCCGACTTTAGTCCATAAAGCTGAGTAGTAGTAGAGAAGTTTTCTCGCTATGCTATCCCGCGTTTGGCTTGGATAGTTGCGACGTTGCCAAGCACTCCGCCACTACTCCAGACTTGGGTCCAACGCCAAACTTTTAATAATATTTACGCACTTCAAAAATGGGTTTTAACTCGTTTGTAGTGCGATGTAACTAATAATTTACGGTAAGAGACAGACTTGGAATTCTGTCACTGGTTTAATCAATAAGGTTCACTGGTTGCTCAGTACTAGTAGCCATCTGGTCTCATATGTTGGCGTCTGTCAGCTGGTAAGGTATGAAACTTATTCATATATTTGTTGCGCACCTTTACAAAATTATTTTTTATAAACCGCTTTTTACTTTCACAAAAATAAATGAGGGCCGTGCTGCAATATAATAAAATATAACATATTGCACCCAACTGTGTCAGAGCCCGTTCTTACTTCAAGCTGTCTCGTCGCTCAAAGTCAAACACAAGCTGTGGTCTGGAGGTTCATGTCTTGTCTGAGCGGAGCACTATATTACTGGTTAAATATATATTATGGTGCACCTGGTTTATTTAGTAACGCTGTTTTAGTTGAGTCACTTAGGACTGATTTCATCAACTCTGATTAAATACCTGATAAGCTAATCATGATTAGTTCTTATTCGAGGCTTTAATCATAAATTAACTGTAATGCTTTCCAGCATAAACATTGTAGCTATGCCTATCTAATCATATATCATTTTCGTAGCAACTCTAATATTTTCTTGTAACGGCAATTCTGATTGGTTGTTACAAAAAGTACATATAATTTTTATGCGCGCGCACGGTGCAAGCTGACAAAGACATTAACCAACTCAAGTGACATCCGTCAGAATTCTTTTTTGTAAGAAAGTGAAATAATTTTGGGTGGATGTAATATATTTATTCATCATTAATCAATATTATGACTTTCAACATTTTTCTATGCATCTCCTACTGGTTTTCCCTACCCTAAAATGACCCAAACGCTGAGTTCCAAATAAGAGATTAGATTTGCAGTTAGTATGAACAGTGGGCTTGAGAAAAGACAACAGGAGTATGAGGTAGGAAGAAAGAATGAATGGTGGAAGAATATTTTGATAATAAGCGGAATTAGAGAAGGAAGGAGAAATTACACATAAATATAAGAAAGAAAAGAAAGAAAAGATGGAAGGGTGTAAAATGGAGAATGTTGGGCAGTGAAAGAGTGGATGTAAAGGGAAAGGAGATCAACTAGATTTAGGGAAGATAGATGTATGGAAAGTGTAACTATTAGTAAGAAACAGGGAGGAGGAGTTAGTAACGTAACTAAAATCCATAAAAAATAATACTAATAAATTAATTTACATAATTCTTGCAGGGGAATCTTCAGATCTTCACACTCGTCGAAAGCGTGTCATTGATTTAACAAATGAGCAAGGTCGATCAGTATATCTTGAAAGCGCTCCCTACATTGTCAATATTCAAAAAAATAATATTAGCGTGTGTGCTGGTACTATACTATCAGCCGCATTTGTCATAACTCCGCGTCCATGTGTTCGTCCATTTGAAATGGAAAAGTACGCCATTTTATCTGGTTCCACATTAAGAAACACTGGATATCGTCACACTATAATAAACAGAATATTAGTCGTACCCGAGACAAAACTAGGTATTTCATAAAATGTTTTTGCCTTTTATGTTAAACAAAAATATTTAAATTCAATATGCCTGATTCACTGCAATAGAATTATAATTATAATTTGTTTACAGTCTTGCTTGAAGTTTCTCCACATATCGATATTAACAATGGTCCTAATAGGCCAATTAGGCTCTTTCTCGGAGTTCTACCTCCTACAGTGTATGGTACTTTCAGTGGATGGGGATGCACCAAGCCAGGACCTGTACGGTAAATTATTAGAAACGTTGCGACGGTTTATAAAAAATGTGCAAATTTGGTAGAAGTCTCCTAATACGCGTAATCAACAGGCGTGAATCCACATACTTTGACTTAGAGCGCGGTCGGGCGAAACAACGCAAAGATACTTGTTTGAGTAAAGTCTACAAGGAACTTCGAGGTGGTGAATATGTAAATATGTAAATTACGCATGTCAGGGTACTCCTACAAAATTGGTTTACTTTTTATACGCTGTTTCAGCGCTCTTAAGCTCCTTTATTCTTTGTGGTGATCAAGCACACATTTTTGGTCTAACACTACTTACCTCTCACATTTCAGTCATAATACCCTATATCCGAGAGAGTTAATGCAAACCAGATTATACGTAATTTCAAATAAAGAGTGCAGACGTCTTTACGAAAGACGTTTTCCTATTACAAGTAAAAATATTTGTACTCTTGATACAACTAAAAGAAGAGGCACTTGCATTGGAGATCAAGGAGGACCTCTAGCAGTTGAATTTCCTCCATTACAGGATCCTCATCTGGTTGGAATTATGACTGAGTATAGGGGAATCATATTCGGCGAAGATCCAGAAATTTTTATCAGCCTTAATCATCACGATGTTCATCACTGGATCGATCATGTCATTAACAACCGCGCAAGAAATTAAATTATTTTTTATGTGCCAGCTAAACTTGAATCAGTAGGAATGATGTCACTAAATCTAATCAGTAACTAATCGTGTATTAAAAATTTTCACTGATTAAGGGGGCAAATCGGCTACGTACTCAGAGCAAAATAGATTTTTGACTAAAATCATTAACGTTTTCCTTTGATTCTAATTTAGAGATCATTTCACAACAGGTGAAGTTGTTCGGTGTCAAGTTAAGACTGCCTTAAACGGTCGCATTTTATTTGTTTTTTCTACAAAAAATATACAAAGGAATTTGTTTAACTGCAATTTAAAAATAAAATCTTCAATTGACATTTTTGGTGAACTTGGTGTCAGGATCGGCGTTTCTCTGTGAAGAATTGTTTTCATATAACCGACTGTTTGCATTTTTCTCGAAAACAGCGCAAGGATAACAAACTTTAATGTAAAACTTTCCAGGACAAAAAACATTTTACAAAAATGATTTTCACTTTTCTGTTTCATTTTTTCGTATCATTTGCAAGGAATATTCGAAAATTACATTTTCAGATAGAAATTTTTTTTTTGAGAAAACTCATTGTTAGAAATCTTTGGTGTTAAATCACAAGCAATACTGTTACAATTACGACACTGATTAGTATAATGGAATTTTCTAAAACATTAGCTTCAAGATTAATTTTTGTAATAATTTGATAACAAAAACAATAAATATTGAAATGCATTTTTTCGATTTTTCCCTTTGCTTCCAAACTTATACCCTATTATGTCCCAAATACTAAGTTCTAAATTGCGAGTCAGACTCGCACTTAGTGCAAAGGTTAGCGTTTAGAGGAGGAAAATATGGGTAGAAGGGGAAAGACAGGAACTAGAACTGGAAACAATAAATATGCGACAAGGAGAAAGATGAGATATACTTTTCACTTCACTAATATCTACGAAGCAAAGCTATCCACGAGGGCTCATGAGTATCTGAAATTATACGGTTAAGGTGCCTATCACCCCGCTAAAACTCTTCGTTACGCATTCTGAATGAAAAAATTGTCTGCCTTAAATCCTTGTTCCGACATAAAATTTTAGCTTGCTTTGCGTCCATACAATACCACCTTTTTCTTAGCATGACGGAACAACCTCAATAAATATCTTTGAGTCTCGTTAAACAGTGTTTCTTCTACATTATATTCTTTGGGAATCCACTAATTTCTGACTCTGTTCAAATAGCGTTTTACCGCATGTAATTTGCATGAATTGCATTAAGGTGCTTTACAATAAATTTTTAAGACTGCTCAAATCCAAATTTAGAGACAAGGTCCAGAGAGCCATTTCCAAAATACTAACATTTGTAAAAACTTCGTAATAAAAATTCTGGCTAGAGATCTAGCTTCTAAATTTCTTTCTGATATATCTCTATCATCAACGTGCTTTAAAATTCATTTTAGGGGCTGATCGAATTTCAATTTAAAAATAAGGTCGAGAGATAGCAATTTCGAAACTAAAAAAATTCCTACAAATGTTGAAATAAATATCCTGACTGCATATATCGCTTCTAGGTAGCATTATGATAGATCTCTATCATCAACGAGTTTCAAAATTTATTTTAGTGTTTGATTAAAGCAAAATTTGAGGTCAGGTATAGAGATAGCAATTTATAAAGTAACAACGCTTCTGACAACTTTATTATTTAAAATTCAGTCAAGTAATATTGCTTGGAGGTATCCTTCTGGTACACCCGTATCATTAAGGAACCTTAAAATTCATTTTAGGGGCTGATCAAATCCGAATTTAGAGATAAGGTTTAGAGATAGCACTTTCAGAATTGAAAATTTTTTGAAAAATTTGGAATATAAATCCTGGCTCAAGATATCGCTTCAACATTATTTTCTGAGACACTGTTATCATACAATTTTTTAATTTCTTTTATGAAATCATGTGACCCCCATTTTAAGATATAGTGCAGAGACAGTAATTTCTAAAATAACAAAGTTTCATAAACTATAATAATTGAAATTCAGGCAAGTCATATCGCTTCGAGATATCTTTCTGATACACCCCTATCATCAACGAGTTTCGAAACGTTTTTTAAAGGCTGATTAAATCCGAATTTAAAGATAAGGTCCAGTGATAGCAATTTCTAAAATAACAAAATTTCTGAAAAATTTGAAATAAAAATGGTGGTTAAAGATACGTCTTGTAGATTTCTTTCTGATACACTCCTATCATCAACGAACCTCAACATTCATTTTAGTAGTTGATTAAACACAATTATGAGATAAGGTCTAAAGATAGCACTTTTCTATATAACTAAAGTTGATGACCCTCAATTTTGAGATAAAGTCAAGAGCAGACGATTTATAAGGAAACAAAGTGCTTATCAAAATTACTGTTAAGATTTTGTCTAGTAAATTGCTTTTAAATATCTGCTTAAGACACTCTATCAAACACATACTGTTTATGCTAGTATCTAGTCCGCTTAAAATTTTCTGCAAATCATCCGCTGATTCTGCTGTTACAACCTTGTTGCCTGGAGACCCTAATCCGTACATACATACTGCCCGAGATTAACACCTTTTCCGCCTGATATAGTGAGTCTTGGACGTTTGTCTATGTTAAAATAAAAAATAGCCATGAGGTATCAGAAAATCACGACGACAGACTGCTGAAAATCAAATGAAATGTAAATTAATCACAAATTAAGGAGATGGGCCTTGTATGATGGTAAAGTCACAAGAAATTTTGGAAATGTCCGAGGATCTGTTTCCGCAAAGAAAGCCGACCGAATTACAACCGGTACACTTCGTTCAAGTCTTTGACCCGCGAAACTTTTTAGCCTAAATTATCACTTTCATTAATAATTATACATATAAGAGCTCTAACTGTGAAATCTGTGCCTGTGTGTGTATGTGTGAAGTCGCACGATTTCTGCCACCCACGATAAGGAGGATTATTGGCTAATAGTGATATTCGTCGCCGACATCAATCTTTTAAGAGTAAGTAAATAAATTGTAGAATGGAAAATGAGGTTTTTGAATTGAATTTACCTTGTCTCTATCTCAACAATTCAAATGTTTAAATTTCCTCTCTAGAATAGTGTATCCTGCTATAGCCACCCCAAACGAATAGAGTATAACCGTGATAGAAAGCATATTAGTCGCAGATATCTTGGCCATCATCGGTAGATTAAAAGATTAAATCTGTCGAATGTGACGATTGCATCTGCTTTGGAGAGCCTACTTTACTGCTCTTATATTCTAAATAAAGCTCTCAAGAAAGCTCAGGTATAGGTAGATCTTGCCACATTTGTCCCATCTAAATCGATACCAATCTTTTTTCTGTACATCTCGACGGTCCCTTAAGTATTATGAAACTGCTTTGCTGCAGTACTTTACACCTTTAGATTATAGATAGCCGTAGAAGTATAATGCAAAAAAGGCTCATAGTGTGACCCTGAAAGATGCCCCTCTGTGAGGTTACACTGTTCGTCGTCACACGATGTTTTCCAGATGAGATGATAAATCTGGATTTCCAAAGGCGCATGAAACTATCTATGCATCTCTTTATATGTGTGTGAACATTAAGGGTTTCCAAAAGCAGATAGTAAGTCTATACGAGATTGTTTAAAAAGCTTTCCGGTAATTAATCTATGCTTTTGCCAGAATACTATCATAAAATGTATTTGTAGACGCTCCTGTCGATTCGCAGGTTTTCCCGGAAGCCTGCTACACCTTGTTTCGAGCCACGTTATTAAAAAATTTCAAATAGTGTGTTGAAACTCGTAAATTTCTTGCTAGAAAGTTTCGACCTCCTCGGGCTAAAGCGGATTTTTGACATGAACAGGAATTTCGCTTGTGTATTCTCCTCCTTGTATCAGACTACATCCGTATTTTGTCAACCCTTTACGTGTACGGCCGAACAGATGTTACGGTCAATCACGCACTAAACACGGAATTTATTCCGCATTGTCCAACCAATGTTTTTGTTTAGTTGATGCGAACGCCTTTCAATCTTTTGGGCCATCGTCGATTTTACCCTTTGATTTGAATTGTTCAAAGTCCTTAGGGCATTATAAACTAGACAACTGACGGTTCAGAGGTCGAACTGCTTCGAGAGATCCTCGCGATGGGTGTCATTCATTTTAACTAAATCTTGGGGCATAGCCTGCTCTCTGTGATTGCTCCTAATGTCGCTTTTTCTTCTACGTGTGCATATTGTTCTTGAAGCGGTTAGGGAAGCGTTCTGCATACATATCTTCTTTGCAAGAGGTTGTCAGTGCAATTTTTTAAAGGTCAGTTGTGACCCTTAGATGCTAGTCCTCAGGGACTAGCATAGTCTGTTCACTTTTCCATTTTTCTCATAACCCGCTGTATGTGCACATGAGATGCGGATTTAGATGATCAAAAAAAGAACATCTCGAGGGTGTATTTATTACCGGAAGCAGACAGAAGAATCTTTCTTACAAAATGAATGAGCTCGATAAATTCCTGGACAAATAATGCCAATCAGTTAACAAAAAGGAGACGGCAGATACCTTTCACTTCAAAACTATCCCCCATCTCCATAGTGTTCCTAACAACGCTCCCTCTTACTGTTTCCTGGAATAAAAACACAGATCCGACTCCGTCTTATTCACTGTCTTTACCTCCAGCTCAATCTTACGGGAATAAGTCCCATGGATTTAATATTTTCAGAAATAAAACGATAATTTCTTATTACATACTATTAAATAATTATTAATAACAACTAACAGTAATATGTGTGACAGGATAAAATTATACCTGCCACTGGTTGATAAAAAAAACCTAAGCTCTCACTGTCTCTGTCACTTTAAACACCTTTCCACCTCAGTCAGGTTTCGAAACAAGGGTCCACTCCACTCGGGGCACGTTCAACACGTGACAAAACCTTTATTTACAATTTCCTTTTTTTGCTTTGTTTCTTTTTCGGTTTTTGTCAAAATGCGGAGTAGAGCAATTTTGAGAGTCAAACACCACTAACAACAACACGTAAGTCACAGTGAACAAGCTAGCCTCACTGGCGGGATAAAAAGAGAGGGAGATAACACGCAAGGAATCTGTTCCTTTTAGACCCATCGACCCAACGACACATGGCAAGACAGAAGGAGAGGACGATAGCGTGCAAGTAGTCTGTCCTCTATGTGCCCATCAATTCGATGATACCTAGATAACAAAATGTCGACACTCAGCCCGAATAGTGCGTGTGCGATGTGCAGAATAATCGACACGTCGTGATGGCGAAAATGCCGACACATGTAACCTCATATGCGACGCACGTCGTGTCGACACACTACCCTAACAATGCAACCGCATATTCGAAGCACTTCAATAATATTTAATTTACAAATATAAATGTTTAGTTTAACGCAGACTTTCAAAATGTTATACTAAGAAACAGGGACCCGACCAAAACTTTCGTTTCACTTTCCTGAATACCAGTGAAACAAAAGAATTTTGATTTAATCATTAAACAATTTTTTAAATAGTATCTAGTTTCGTCTAAATTTAGAAACATCAATTCAAAGTTTAGCGAAAAATTCTTTCTTTCGATCAAGGACGAAATAGAACGAAACTTCCGGTCGGGTCCTTGTTTTTTAACTAAAGATTATATTCAACAAACATACATTTTTCAGTTTAACGCACTCTTGTTCAATATCGCACTACGAAACAGGTACCTGACCGAAAATTAAGTTCCACTTCCGCTACAGCCAGTAAAACAAAAGAATTTTGATTCAATCATCAAAGTAATTTGATATATTATCTAGTTTTGTCCAAATTTGGAAATAGCAATTCGAAGTTTAGCAAAATTTTTTTTTTTTCGATCAAGGACGAAATAGAACGAAACTTCCGGGCGGGTCCTTGTTTTTTAAACGAAGATTATATTTGACAAACATACATGTTTCAATTCAACGCACTCTTTTACAATATTGTACTACAAAACAGGCACCCGACCGAAAATTTTGTTCTACTTTCGTTACTACCAGTGAAACAAAAGAAATTTGATTTTATACTTAAAGTAATTTGATATATTTTCCAGTTTCATCCACATTTGAAGATGGCAGTTCAAAGTTTAGCAAAAAAATTATTTTTTTCGATCAATAACAAAACAGAACGAAACTTTCGGTCGGGTCCTTGTTTTTTAAACGAAACTTACATTAAGCAAACATAAAATTTTCAGCTTAACGTCAATTTTTAGAATATTAAACTAAGAAACAGGTATCCGACCAAAAATTTCATTTCACTTTGGTTACTGCCAGTTAAACAAAAGAATTTTGATTTAGTCATTATAGTAATTTGATATATTATCTAGCTCCATCCACATTTGGAGATGGCAGTTCAAAGTTTAGCAAAGAATTATTTTTTGTCGATCAATAATGAAATAGAGCGAAACTTTCGGTCGGGTCCTGGGTTTTGAATGAAAATTATATTTTATAAACTTTAAATTTTTCTGTTCAATGCAAAGTTTTAAAATATAGAAAGAAATACATTTTCTTATATATTTCAAAAAGGATTATACGGTCAGCCCTTACCTTGAATGGTAATGAGACGAATTATTTGTAACGTATGATAATAATTTCTGAATAATTATTATACTAAAACATTCTTAAAGTACATTTAGGGACATTACAAGTTGTGAAACAATATTTACTATTTGGTTGAAATGACTTCAACACAAAGTTGTGATCAAAGATTTGTGAATTTATAAATAATTATACAGTTCGCTTGGAAACTTTTTTTTTCAAATACAGAAAGAAAAAATACAATTTTTTAGCAAGAAAATACCATTCGCCTTTCCTTTTTTAAACTTTGAATAAATTAGCGTATTAATACTTTGGGAAATGAATGAACATAAATGCGAGAACGTCAGTTTGGATACCTTGGAGTATTTTTTTTGTAAGGAAAAGATGTTTTTACAAGTGTTGCATGACCAGACGAAGCAAACAGAAAAATTCATTTTACTTCTGCTACAAGCGGTCATCATAATCACAGATTTTTCTTATAAAATAAATACTGCAAGGGACCTGAAAACGATACTGGAGAATTTATGGTCATTCATCTATAAAAATTTTAATACGCTAATTTATGAAGTATAAAAATAAGAAGGTGGAACCAAAGTACATTAAAAAGTGAATTTTTGACTATGCCAGGGAATACCATTTGGCCTTAAAATTAAAACTCAAGTTTTTCAGACAAAGTAAGATCAAAGAATAGCAAAAGTGTTTTTCGGTAACAATTTCTGAAAGAAACAATTTTGCTCGACCAAGAATTGTTTTTTATCGGAATGTAGTTAAAAGATATCTCAGAAACAAAATGAATTAAAAAATTCTTTGTGTTTGCACCTCAGGGCTGAAGTCATTTTCACCGAACAGTGTATTAGCTAAACGCTAATATATTTGTCGATTTAAAGCTTTGTACTTTGTACTTTAAACAGTGCTAAACAATAAAACTTCCCTTTCGAAACTTTGGGATAGAAATTCATTCAGAATCATTTAGAATTATTCCGAAATCTGTATCCAAAACAATCCCAATAAATCTGAACCAATCCGAAAAGTTTGCAATTTTGTTAATAGTTACAATTTCTCGTCATCAGCATCGGAGTTGACCTCACTAATTACACTGTCTTTATCTATAAAAAAAAATTATTGCCGACTTAAAGTTCATATATTTAAAAATTATTTACTATATGATTGGTTTCGTTACATAAAAGTATATAAGAATTAAATTTCAATTACTATCTTGAAAAAATTAAAATATCACGTTTTTATAATACAAATATTTCTAACTTACATGTCTTATTTCTTAAAAAAAATGTTTCCAAACTTACTACTATACATACATCTTTTCAGGTTCTATTAAAATTATTGAATAGAATTATTATTGTTTGAATTTAAAAAATTGTTTTTTTTTTTACTTCATATAAAAAGATTTTTTTTTTTAATTTTGCTCTCACACAACATGTGCACTTTGACAGCACATATGGTAGCACGCTGTGCTGCATATCATGCCCACCAAATGTGTGCTCACCTTGCGTAAACATTGATCACCCTCAGCTCGTGCAAACACCGTGCTTGCGTTTTTGGTGACACATCGTGCTCGCACATCGTGCAGCTACAGTGCACCTTCACGCATTGTTATCTGGGTGATCGACATACAGGGAGAAACATACAGGGGCAAAGGAAAATCAAAGATCAACTGTTCTCTTCTTGCGTATCGATCCGTAACTACATATGGTCACCTGGGTGGAAAAAGGAAACTGATGCCTCAAAAAAAGAGGGAGATTGTGCTGGACACTCCAACGAACAGCCCAGCTCCGCAGTTCTTGAAGTCCATACCGGAAGCCTCAGAAATGGCAGATGGCGCTTGTATTGGGTGAAAGGACCCTTAGAAATTGAATCTTCTTTCAGTATCTACTTAAAAGTTCTGAGTGGATAAAACAAATTGAGAAATAGGAATTCACTCAGAACCGTATGATAATAATATTAACAAAGTTTTCTTCTGTTTTTGTGGTGGAATTATCGATACGTTCTTCCAGCAAGATGGCGGTCGTCGATGGTCAGAAAAGCAGCGATTGGCGGAGGACCTCTAGGCAAGTAGATACAAGGTTCCGATTGGCGTAACTGAACCGAACGACAAGGCGAACCTACCAACTAAGCGTTGCGCGTAGTCACTCTCGTTCCGAACGTGTCAGTGGACAGGTACTGAAATGTCGGACAAACCGCAAAGGATTTTGAAGACATTTGAATTTGAAGGGGTAAGCAAAGTTTTGATTTCTGGCGGAGATTTTTGGTGGTCAAGTTAGAAATAGAGCATAATGCTCTAGTGAAATTTGAGAGTAAATTGGTGCCTTTGGGGTCTCTCGCTTACTGGTGGAAACATGTTATTTTTTTTCTTTTGCGCGTCTTTAGGTTATTTCAGTTGGAGATTGTACGTGCCGATAGAGCTTCTCAGTTTTTTTGCGAAGTGATAAGCAAAAATCTAAACCCCCCTCTTTTCGCACCTCGGCTAAAAGTTTAATTTGCGAGGGATTTGAAAATTGCAGATTTTTTTTCTATCAAGATATCGTAAAGAAGAAAATGTCCACGTTTAGTCCCGTGATCAGCGTAAATGATCTTATTTTCTCTTAAATTTTGGGAACAGATCACGAGTTCAAATTACATTCATGAGATTTGGCGTTTGTTCTATCAGAATATGCTAGCTTGCGTAGGACTACGGAATTTATTTCTTTTTGTTTAGGATAAGCGTGGTCTCATGGCCATAGATATTTAGCTCACGATAATAAATAATCGCTAAGAAAACGCTTAACCCTGGAGAACCTTATTTATTCTTAGGCAAACGGATTTTTGGAATCTCAAAAATAGAGCAGTTCCCCTTCTTAGGATAAATTTGTTATAATACTGAAAATCACGGTGAGTTTCAAAACTCGGTGTAAACTTTAAAGATTTTGATAGCCTTTGAGTAACTTTTTATAAAATCATAAGAAATTTCGATGACTAGCGATGGTAATCAAACCATTAATCATCACTAATGGCCTTACTTTTGGAGACAACAAAATTTTGAAATTCTTACCATTTAACTTGATTTTAAATTCTAGGAATTTGACTTTTTTTCAGTCGAGAGTTTTCTAACAAGCAGTAAACATTTTTACAAAAATGGCGCTCAACCGGTTCCTAACCTCAATTTAAATTCACCCTTACGTTTCTTTGAAAAGGACCTATGTTTATAAGACATTTGTTTTTTTTTAACTAGGAAAAGTAATGTCCAGAGTCTCCATAAGATATTGATGATACTCAACATTTTCTTTTGACGATAAACATAAATTTTATAAACAAATTTTACGGCTGCTTTGAGCGTTATACCCCCTCACCTATAACTTGATACCAAAAACATACTAGTATATATATATATATATATATATATATATATATAATAACCGACAATCACACTATACTTCTAGATTTGATATGATATGAATTGTACTGATTTACATGTATTTTAGAAATTATAATGTACGTGTTAAAATGTATGAAGAAGCAGGTTCTAATATAAGAGACTGAAATTGTTTAGTTTTTTTATTTTATTATCAAAGTTTTTTTGATATACTGAACCATTCCATTATCTTTACAAGCTTCAATGTTCCGCAATATTTGTTACCCCTTGTCGTGCAATAGCAAGAAACATAATAAACGGTTTCTGGGATTATTGTCAATACTCGAGTACTACAATCACGTATGTTAGAATGGGCAATCTAATCTCAAACGGCCCTCGAAATTTAAGATTTTTTAGATTTTATTTCAGCTTTAGTACTTGAACTTTTTTTGTCTAACAAGAAAATAACGTTTTTGAACTTGCTTGGTAACGTTACTACGTACACGGACTTAAAACGTTTTACTGTGGAATTGGATAATCCGGAGATTGATAAAAGCCCTGAAACTCTGAATCTAGATACTTCCGGTACCCGTAAAATGAGATGCGCTCGATTCCGTAGGGGTATTAAATTTTTGAAAGGTAGGCTCTCAGCCGTTACAATTGACGATACATAAATTCAGTCTAAATTCGAATATTTAGCCACAGGCCCTCCTGTTGAAAGCCCATAAACTGCAGCTACCTTAACGGTTCAAACTAGTGTAACAAACACAAATTATTTAAAGACAGTCCCGATGCCTCGTCAAGGTAATGCATATAATATCACAAAATCCACCGCGATTGGTTTAATTATACCTAAATTTTGGGAATGCCAAAGCCTTTCAAAATACCGGACCTAGTGTTCCTATTCAATACAAACAAGCCAAGTGATAGTCACTTGAGACTTCAGGATCACGTCATTCATGACACCCCTGATTCTCGAAGCAGAGAGTCCATCTCAGATCAATAGAAAAAAGATTGGTTAGAAAAGTGCTACACAAAAAGAGACACGTCCTGCGATCTGTAAAGACCATGCAAAAATATCCAGACAAAATAGAATGTTTCGTAATACCACAGCCTCCGAGTCCAAAAATGAAGATTTTAGGAATAAAGAACATAGCCTCGGTCTTGGTAGAAGCAGCTTGAACAAATATAGCCGTACGTTCTTAAAAGAAAATCAGTGTGGGGAATTTAAAAATAAAATCCCGCACATTAACTCATACGGAGATGGTAAAAGAAACTCCAAACCCAGCTCACAAGAAAGACCGCAGAGAAGAAACATAGGATTTAAAGATATGCACAGCCGCGATCATTCTTT